>JAVGWX010000017.1:55205644-55455644 GCA_036924085.1 Ariolimax columbianus | reverse complement strand
TATGATAGTTAGTAAAAGCCATTCCCCACAACAAGAACACAATCCTGGTATGATAGTTAGTAAAAGCCATTCCCCACAACACAGAACACAATCCTGGTGTGATAGTTAGTAAAAGCCCTTCCCCATAACAAGAACACAATCCTGGTGTGATAGTACAAGCCATTCCCCACAACAAGAACACAATCCTGGTGTGATAGTACAAGCCATTCCCTACAACAAGAACACAATCCTGGTGTGATAGTATAAGCCATTCCCCCACAACAAGAACACAATCCTGGTGTGATAGTACAAGCCATCCACCACAACACACAATCCTGGTATGATAGTACAAGCCATCCCCCACAACACACAATCCTGGTGTGATAGTACAAGCCATTCCCCCACAACAAGAACACAATCCTGGTGTGATATTACAAGCCATTCCCCCACAACAAGAACACAATCCTGGTGTGATAGTACAAGCCATTCCCCACAACACACAATCCTGGTGTGATAGTACAAGCCATTCCCACAACACACAATCCTGGTGTGATAGTACAAGCCATCCCCCACAACACACAATCCTGGTGTGATAGTACAAGCCATTCTCCCACAACACACAATCCTGGTATGATAGTACAAGCCATTCCCCACAATAAGAACACAATCCTGGTGTGATAGTACAAGCCATTCCCCACAACACATAATCCTGGTATGATAGTACAAGCCATTCCCCACAACAAGAACACAATCCTGATGTGATAGTACAAGCCATTCCCCACAACACATAATCCTGGTATGATAGTACAAGCCATTCCCCACAACAAGAACACAATCCTGGTGTGATAGTACAAGCTATTCTCCACAACAAGAACACAATCCTGGTGTGATATTACAAGCCATTCCCCACAACAAGAACACAATCCTGGTGTGATAGTACAAGCCATTCCCCACAACAAAAACACAATCCTGGTGTGATAGTACAAGCCATTCCCCCACAACACACAATCCTGGTGTGATAGTACAAGCCATTCCCCCACAACACACAATCCTGGTGTGATAGTACAAGCCATTCCCCCACAACAAGAACACAATCCTGGTATGATAGTACAAGCCATTCCCCCACAACACACAATCCTGGTGTGATAGTACAAGCCATTCCCCCACAACACACAATCCTGGTGTGATAGTAAAAGCCATTCCCCCACAACAAGAACACAATCCTGGTGTGATATTACAAGCCATTCCCCCACAACAAGAACACAATCCTGGTGTGATAGTACAAGCCACTCCCCACAACACACAATCCTGGTGTGATAGTACAAGCCATTCCCACAACACACAATCCTGGTGTGATAGTACAAGCCATTCCCCCACAACAAGAACACAATCCTGGTGTGATAGTACAAGCCATTCCCACAACACACAATCCTGGTGTGATAGTACAAGCCATTCCCCCACAACAAGAACACAATCCTGGTGTGATAGTACAAGCCATTCCCCCACAACAAGAACACAATCCTGGTGTGATAGTACAAGCCATTCCCACAACACACAATCCTGGTGTGATAGTACAAGACATTCCCCCACAACAAGAACACAATCCTGGTGTGATAGTACAAGCCATTCTCCCACAACACACAATCCTGGTATGATAGTACAAGCCATTCCCCACAATAAGAACACAATCCTGGTGTGATAGTACAAGCCATTCGCCATAACACATAATCCTGGTGTGATAGTACAAGCCATTCCCCACAACAAGAACACAATCCTGGTGTGATAGTACAAGCCATTCCCCACAACAAGAACACAATCCTGGTGTGATAGTACAAGCCATTCCCCCACAACACACAATCCTGGTATGATAGTACAAGCCATTCCCCACAACACACAATCCTGGTGTGATAGTTCAAGCCATTCCCCCACAACAAGAACACAATCCTGGTGTGATATTACAAGCCATTCCCCCACAACAAGAACACAATCCTGGTGTGATAGTACAAGCCATTCCCCACAACAAGAACACAATCCTGGTGTGATAGTACAAGCCATTCCCCACAACAAGAACACAATCCTGGTGTGATAGTACAAGCCATTCCCCACAACACACAATCCTGGTGTGATAGTACAAGCCATTCCCCCATAACACACAATCCTGGTGTGATAGTACAAGCCATTCCCCACAACACACAATCCTGGTGTGATAGTACAAGCCATTCCCCCACAACGCGTGTGTCCGTGTGCCCAACCAGCATGAAGCTAGAGAGATACATATTTACGTATAGATATAGTCTGTATGAAATTATGAGATCGTTTACATTGTACATAAATTTACAGCTTACATACACCACCTGCTGCACGAGCCAATAATACCAGGCAGCTGGGTTTCAGATCACGATGAAGACAAATGCAGATTTATGGTGTTGATTACACCAGAGACATGAATTGAAAACAATGACTCCACGACAGACCAGACAGATGGAGAGAGAGAGTGATGGAGAGGGAGAGAGAGAGAGAGAGATAGTCAGAAGACAGGTCGTTGATGAGCGGAGTGGGGCATACACGTCAATATCCTCCAGTTTGAGAATGGAGATGGAAGCAGTGACCTCAGGGTTAAGATGGCTATCTGAGACCCCTTTAACAAGTGCACTCAACGTAACTGACACACAAGCTGTACTTCAGAAGGTACAGAAGGGATGGCTGAGTAGAATGGATAGCGGCTGTTGAGGCCTCAAATCTTCAATGGTTGACACGAATCTACTGCCCTGGTCATGCTGGGGTTCAGGGCAACGAAAGAGCGCCATCTTGGCTTCACAAGCTCCTATGATGGGCACATTAGTAATAGATAGAAGTGATATTTTGAGATCAATCAATGACGGCTTGTTAGATGAGAACACCGCAATAGATGAATAAGGAATCCACAGACTGCAACGTTTCGACATCAAACGAGGTTCGAGCTGGGTGGGGCGCATGGGAGGATGGAGCAGGAAAATGTACAACCAGCGAGCTACAGGGACCATCAGCATCCAGACCCTGCACCATTTTCTGAGAGAGAGAGAGACTGAGTACCTTTATGTATGCTCGAAGTGCACTCACATCGATTCTAGAAAACAGATGGTCAGACGCAGACAAACCAGATACACAGCGATAGATAGATGGATGGATGGATGGATGGATAGATAAATAGATGGGTGGATGGATAGACAGACAGACAGACAGACAGATTTATAGATAGATATATAGATAGAGCAGAAAGCAAGCTGGCTGGGAGCGGTATATAGCATTAAGAAGAATAAAAAAGATGATGATGAAAGCACAGCTGGTGTATGCCAGTTTGAAGTTGAAGGTGAAGGCCGTATACGTAAAGACGGATCACGCTAGCTTCAATTTTTCTGCGATTCAACGTGAAAATAAACGTGGCGGGTGTAAGGTGGAGCATCGGACTACTTCAAACTGCAGTTATGCGGCCGTTGACTCTAGTGATTATTTTAGTAGCAGAGGGAGTAGGGTACTGACGTGTATAAGAGAAGGGATATGTGTTCATTAGACACCCCAGACGACCCAATTGTAAATGGGCCCCTGACAAAGTCGGGGGAAAATTTTAGAGCCGCAGCGGAGGCTATGGAGTTCGTGCTCTGTCATCTGCAGTTTCAGCAAAGAAAGGGGCCGAGAACATATGGGGGCGTCCATGTGCAATGAAACCGGTTCTATGAGCCATTTTCCATTTGATAATCAATGAATAACGAAAGCTCAGGTAGCAGTAAAAGATGCAAATGTTAGGTTTGATAACAAGAAATATTAAACATATCAGCAATTTATTCTCCTTCTTCGTTCATCCTAAGATCAAGGTCTCGGTTTCTCTTACAAAAGACACCGTTGTTTGTAAGGCTGTTTTATCTCCATACAGCTTTTCTCTCATATCTATCTCGCGAAGCCAGTATTGTTCACTCTTTTTCTACGTGAGCATGCAGCTTTGTAAGATATGTTCTACTGGATACACAAAAGACGATGCCTATTACCAGTTGAACAGAAGAGAGCAGGTCGTGGTCTTCAGACTTCGCACTGGCCACAATAGACTTAGGTATCACCTATTCAACAAATTGAAGATAGGTGGCACTGACGAATGCCCGTGTGGTGCCGCGAAAATGACCGCTGAGCATTTGCTGCAAAACTGCCCGACATACGAGGATCAGAGAGAGAACAGATGTGGCCATTACCAGTGGCAATACTAGACAAGCTCTATGGCAGTGTCGACAGCCTCAGGATGACCGTTGCTTTTTTCGAAAAAATTAAGGTTGATGTCTGACTGCGTACGAATAAGAAGAAAGAAGTAAGATATGTTCCACGGTCATGGTATGCTCCCCATATGGGCACCTGTCATCTGTCCCAATCCTCATTTTGTTGTAAAGATTACCCTTGAGTCTGTTATGCCCAGTTGTCAGTCTGAAGATGATGACTTGCAGTTCTCAGCTGTCTTGTTTTGCGGAAGTCAGGGTGTTGATCAGCCTATTTTCCCTGGAAGTTGGTTTTAATTATATGGTCTTGGTCTCATTATATGTGATCAATTGAATGAGATGGGATCGAAGAGGGAATGCTAAACCGGTACTCAAAAAATGCTTGCTGAAGTCGGATGTGTTGGACCGAAAGGTGCAAATATCGCAGTCAAGCTGTAAACTACGACACAACACATTCCGTTCTCTGGACTACATTCTGCTACTTAAGCCTTTTTAGGGCCGGGAGATTGAGAAAGAACGAAGCCAAGCCAAGCCAGACCAGACCAAGTGAATGTAAAAGAAACTGGTTGTATACATCCTGCAGTCTTCTAAATCAATATAAAGTAAAGTTACGAAAGGAAGACAGAGAGAAGGTCAGATTCTGAAATTCCACTAAATATGCTCTCAAGGTTGGCAGATTTTCCATTAACTTCTGGAAGATCTTCCTGCATTTACAGTAGTACAATTCGTGAGCGTTGAGTTCAAGACGAGCGCGGGAGATGCAGTGCTAATGAGCTGACGGCGGCCAGCGACAAAGAACTGGCCGCATGTTTCAGGGTCAACGAACCAGAGTGGACCAAGACCCCTTTCCTCCTCCAAGAAGCGGTCCTGGAAACAGACTGCACTAGAGTAGTGAGGCTAAGAGAATAGGGATCCAAGAGTGAAGGCAAACCCGATCCCCAAATTGCCGCAGTGAAACTGGATGTGTCATCCCGAAAGACGCATATATCACAGGTAAGCTGTAAACCACGACACAACATTCTTTTTAATTTAGGACGAACGTCAGAAAGAAATAAGAATAATTCATGAACTAATTTTTTTTTAATATAAAAAAGAAAAGTCAAACTAATTTGGGTAATCATGTAGCCACCTGGTAATCGTACGCTTATGACAGCTGACATTTTGTGATAAGCACACTTGGCGTGATGTAATACATGTCGAACAGAAACGTCCCGCAAGAATTGTTCCATTAGGCGAGACACCACCAGTTCTTTATTAATTGGGTATTTTTGTCGTATTTTGACGAGACGTCTAGTTCTTTATTAATTGGGTATTTCTGTCGTATTTTGACGAGACGTCTAGTTCTTTATTAATTGGGTATTTTTTGTCGTATTTTGACGAGACGGCTAGTTCTTTATTAATTGGGTATTTCTGTCGTATTTTGACGAGACGTCTAGTTCTTTATTAATTGGTTATTTTTGTCGTATTTTGACGAGACGGCTAGTTCTTTATTAATTGGGTATTTCTGTCGTATTTTGACGAGACGTCTAGTTCTTTATTAATTGAGTATTTTTGTCGTATTTTGACGAGACGACTAGTTCTTTATTAATTGAGTATTTTTGTCGTATTTTGACGAGACGACTAGTTCTTTATTAATTGGGTATTTTTGTCGTATTTTGACGAGGCAGGTCGCATTTAATCACATATCTATAGTCTTGTAGGCTACTTTATAGTGTGTTTGTCTTCCTGGTTGTATGGCATGGCAGCCTAAAACTAGCCACGATTCTGTTGAACTATTATATGCCTGTATTATGAGGTCAGCTTTGAGTTTTTGTTACTACTAAGGAGGAGACTTTTTATAAGTGGCAACTACTACTGTCCTTCAACCTACCCTCACCCACTCCACTCTTTCCGCCAATAAAGCATACTACGATGAGAAATTATTTGGCCTCCCTACCTTATTTCCTCATTTCCCACTCCTTTCAGCTTGACAGCCATCCGAATATAACCATTACCACGAAATACATACACTTCAAAGGAATGAGCGCTACATTTGTGTCGTGTTCAGTCTGTGTGTACAAGCTAAATTACTTCCTATTTCTGGTCAAATATTTTCTTCTTCCTTCTCAAAGAAAAATAAACTACACACGTATAACGCGCGTTATCATCACAGGCAGTAACCATCCAAAAACTGGTATCAACAAATTCCGTTTCCCCGACGAGTGCCGAGCGCAAAGTAGAAACTAGATACAATTTCTTCTTCTTTCTCTAGACACTATCGATATATGTTTATCGATGTCTTTTTCCCCCCAGCTCTATCAGAGTAGGGGTTCTTAGCATGTGGTCCATGGACTCAAAAGTGGAACTGGAATAGATTTCAGGGGCTTCGTGAATTTGCCTTGAAAAATATTCCCATTTTTGTGCGCTTATCATCTCTACTTGAAACTTTGTGCTCCTTTCACTTATAAATGTGGGCAACAAAGTGGTGTTTCCCAACCGCCGGTCCCCAGAAATTTCCTGCCGGTCCATGAAAAAAGGTATTGTGGTTTAAATCCTTCATGAGGCAGCTGATGGGCTGCAGCGGTCAGCGACCCATAGCTGACTGCTAGCGTCAGGTCCAGCGAACCAGAGCTGCCAAGACCCTTCTACACCCTGGCGCGGTGATCCTGGATAACAGGTTGCAGCAGGGCAGACTGGCTAAGGAGAAGGGATCGAAGAGGAAATGCTAACCCGGTACTAAAAAAATGCTTGCTGATGTCGGATGTGTTGGAGATGCAAATATCGCAGTCAAGCTGTAAACTACGACACAACGCATTCCGTTCTCTGGAATACATTTTGCTACTTAAGCCCTTTCAGGGTTTGGTAGCGGGAGATTGAGAACGAACGAAGCCAAACCAAATCCTTCATGGAAGACAACTTATGCGCACTTAATCGTCATGAAAAAGAAAACCTGATCGAGGTCTTCTGATGTCACTCTGCTGTTTAATCATCCAATGCAATTTTCGTCTAAATGGTGGATATCACTGGAAAACGAATATCCAAAAATATAAATAAATATATAGTTACAGAGCTATGCAAGTGTTAGTTGTTTTTTTTCGACTACCTATTTGTGTGAGAAGACTTTTTCAACCTGCCAGTGATCCAAATCAAACAAAGAAACAGAATGGATTTCAATGCAACGTTTCGTCTCTCAGAAACACGGCTGTCATCATCATGTAGCATATCCTTTATAGAACGTCGCTCCCATCACAGTCTGTCAGAAAGAAACTCGCTCCCTTGTCAAAACATCAGCCTCCACCACAGTCATACCCAGGCATTCCTGGATATCTTGGTGCCATCGTCTTCTTGGTCTACCCCTTCCTCTTTTGCCTGGCACCATACATTCCATCACCGTTCTCTCGAGACCGTTGTGTTTTTGATGTCATCAAAGTATTTGCACTTTCTGGTCATAATGAAATTGATAAACCAGTTCTCCTCTATGCTCAATTCTTGCCGAATGTCTACATTTGTTTTTTTCTGTGTCCAGGGTATTTTGAGGATCTTTCTGTAACATTTTGACTCGACGGATTCGATTCTTCGCCTGGAAGTTTTGGTAACCGTCCATGATTCGCAGCCATAAGCTGCCACAGGAAAAACACAGTCTCTCAAGACTTTTAATTTTATCATTTTGTTGGTGCACCAACAAACAAGGCTGTAGTCACGATTATTCCAATTATCAGCAAGAGATTTCGCACAAACTTCGATTTGAATGATAGATTGCTTTTACAAAACGTTCTAGCATTAGTATTTGTATGCTGAGTATGCTTGGTTTCTAGTTATTTTAAGCAACTTTCATTTTATAATATTAGATTCAAAAACGTATACACAAAGATGATAGTGGGATTCCAGAATTACAGTTATGAGGAACGACTCAGAAAAACCGGCCTACAGTGTCTCGAAGAGAGAAGAATTCGTGGTGACTTAATACAGGTTTATAAGATGATCAGATGAATCGATAAATTAGACTATAACAAGTTTTTTTTTTTAATACATCCACCTACAATAACACAAGGGCATAGCTACAAGCTGACTAAAGAGAAGTCCAGGTTAGATATAAGAAATATTTTTTTAGTCAGAGAGTGGTGTCTGCTTGGAATGCATTGCCAGGGGAGGTAGTGGAGGCAGGGACAGTTAATGCATTTAACAATAAACTGGATGCGCATAGCTTTTAGAGCAAGGTGATGTAAATGTAACTGGTTGTATACAGACTCTACAGGGTCTTCTAAACCAGTATAAAGACGTTAAGTTAAAATACTATATACATAAAGGTTGTTAATTCTATCTGATCTATGCGCGAAAAATGTTTCCTGTTTTCACCGGTCCGCTAAATCTTGTTCATATTTTCACCGGGCCACAGGTGTGGAAAGTTGGGCAACAAATTAGAGGAACATGCAGGATGACTTGGTTTCCAATAGAAAACATGACAGTTATGAGACAGGTCTTGGCAAGTGATCGTAGTCTTCATAAGTAAAACAATAACGTTTAATTTTACTTAGTGTCCTTTATAACTGTACGACGTCATTGATTTATTGAACACTCGCTGCTAAATATACATAAGTACAGATTAAGATTTATATATAAATTATTGATTACGAGGACTTTAGATGCTCGGCTTTGCCTGAGAAGTAAACATTTTTGTTAACACCGAAAACTCCCGCCAGAACACTGCAAAAACGTTTTTTTTTGTTTCTTTAATGGTTTGCCTCTCTGTATTCTACTTTAATGGTTTGCCTCTCTGTATTCTACTTTAATGGTTTGCCTCTCTGTATTCTACTGGCGGAGGCAATGCTCCAGACAGTCGTCTTTTGGGTGTTATTAGGACGTATTAACCAGTGCTTGGATGCATGTGTGCGTCTGCGTGTACCTATGCCATTTAGGGTGATCGCAGGGGTCTATCCAACCAAAGTGCAATAGAAAGGCTTCACCCTGAGGGCGCGTGTCTTTCTGCACTAACGGTCACATTGAGCGGTCACGTTGCCCTCTAGTATCTTCCGCAGAAGACTTTCTCATATTGCGGCCCAGAAAACTGAATCGCCGTTTCTGTATCATTTTAAATTTGTTTTTGTGGGCCTACATCCGCGAGGGCATTTTCTTTCTGTTTAACTCACTATTTCCACTCTACGGTATCACTTCAATTCAAACGCTTCCAAACTTGTTTCATTCTTCTTTGCTAGAATCCAAGCTTCACAATGTATCTATCATGGGAGAAAACGGACACTGTATAATGGAAAGACTTACTCACCATTTAAACAATAAGTGTAAAACGAGGTTTCCGATTAGGATGCGTACATCCCCGTGTCTGTTTAACATTTACACATTCATTATGATTAGCGTCTTGTCCTTGACTTGCCACTGGGGTCGGGCGGCACGAGACGAGAGAGTGAGGATAAAAAGTAGCGCAGTTAATCCTTACTAAAAATAACGCTAGCAAAATAAATTATGCAATCATCGTCTTCGATTGACGGCGGCCTTTACATTTACCTTATGATTAGCGCAGTGGTACAGCGCTCGCTTTTCATGGCAAAGGTACGGGGTTAAACTCCGACTACAGGCAGCTCCAGTCAACCCAGCTGTAAACGGGTACCTGACTTACGGCTTGAGAAGGAAAAGGCAGTGAAGAAAAAAAACTGGCCACCGCACCCCACAAGCTTATTGAAACTTTTAAAATGTGGAAATATAGAAGAATATGGTCGAATATCGTGGGAAGACAGGACAACATTTACATAAATCTCAAAGAAAATAAAAAGGGTTTCAAAGACAATTAATGAATCAAATTACAGTCAAATAGTTATACTACTTTGGTCGTATCAAAGGATATAACACCATACTGAAAAGTGTAGAGGGCAAACGATGAAGAGAAAATCAAGGCAAAGTGGAAGGATAACAGATGAACGGGGAAAAGCCTGTCAGATTGCGCCATCATGGTAAGTGGCAGAGGTCTTTGCAGATCCAATGTAACTCCTTCGATGTGGAGATGACATCTGATCTGTCTACCTTCGATCTTGATATGACATCTGAACTGATCTGTCTACTTTCGATCTAGAGATGGCATCTGAACTGATCTGTCTACCTTAGATCTAGAGATGACATCTGAACTGATCTGTCTACCTTAGATCTAGAGATGACATCTGAACTGATCTGTCTACCTTCGTTCTTGAGATGACATCCTTCGTTCTTGAGATGACATCTGAACTGATCTGTCTACCTTCGATCTAGAGATGACATCTTCTTCTTCTTATTCTTCGTTCGTTCTCAATCTCCCTTCCACCAAACCCAGTCTGCCCTGCTGCAGCCTGTTATCCAGGATCACCGCGTGGAGGTGTAGAAGGGTCTTGTCAGCTCTGGTTCGCTGGCCCTGATGCTAGCAGTCAGCTATGGGTCGCTGACCACTGCAGCTCATCCGCTGCTCAGCATCTTGATCCAGAGATGACATCTGATCTGTCTACCTTCGATCTAGAGATGGCATATGAACTGATCAGTCTACCTTCGATCTAGAAATGACATCTGGTCAGTCTACCTTCGATCTAGAAATGACATCTGGTCAGTCTACCTTCGATCTAGAAATGACATCTGGTCAGTCTACCTTCCATCTAGAAATGACATCTGGTCAGTCTACCTTCGATCTAGAGATGACATCTGAACTATATTTATTTTGCACATTTAAAAACATTATTCTGAGAAGTGCTACAAAGGCTTGTCCGGGCTTTAAACGGGTCAACGGCATAAACTATGTTTAAGAACCCCTGTAGGCAAGAGATAAACCCCTCCCCCCCCCCCTCTCTCTCTCTCTCTCTCTCTGTACATATATTCTTTATCCTTGTGTATTCGAGTCATCTTGTCCTTTCTCGTAAATATTAGAGCAGCGACTGTACAACTGACAGAAACAAACACGTTCCAACAAACACTCTTGCATTAGCGCGAAAGAGCAACAACTGCTTTATACCTGATCAATACGGCCCATCTCTGCAGTCTTAAACCGTTATATTTCCGGACATAACTTGATCGATTAACCATGGCAACCAATCATTTATCCACGTGCCAGTCTAACAAGTCATTCACTTTTTTATGGCATACTGTATCATTGTACAATCTTAAGGGTGAGTTCTAGAGACGAGTGCAAAAACACGTGCCGGAACTGACAATGATTGACAGAAAACATTAGACGCAGACTTGTTTAATCTTAACACGGGGCATATATTGATCGTTCGATTGACAGACTGGTTTAAGTGTTTGCCTTTCACGTTCAAAATTAACGGGGACTAAGCAGGATCCTTTCAATGAAGCTGTACCTGGTTCTGTTAAATAAGTAGAAGGCAAGGCTGTGAGAATGACAACTTGTCAAACCATCTACTAGAAACAGAGGAAGTCTTCAATGAAGGAACAACTCCTCCAACCTGTCACTTCCAAGCTAATATCTCCAACAGAACACCTCTAACTTGTAATCTCCAGGCTAGCACCTCCAAGCTAAAATCTTTAAGCAAACTTCCCCAACCCAGTACATCCAACTTAACACCTCCAACCCAGTACATCCAAATTAACACCTCCAACCCAGCACATCCAACTTAACACCTCCAACCCAGTACATCCAACTTAACACCTCCAACTCAGTACATCCAAATTAACACCTCCAACCCAGCACATCCAACTTAACACCTCCAACCCAGCACATCCAACTTAACACCTCCAACTCAGTACATCCAACTTAACACCTCCAACCCAGTACATCCAACTTAACACCTCCAACCCAGTACATCCAACTTAACACCTCCAACCCAGTACATCCAACTTAACACCTCCAACCCAGTACATCCAACTTAACACATCCAACCCAGTACATCCAACTTAACACCTCCAACCCAGTACCTCCAACTTAACATCTCGAACCTAGCACCTCCAACCCAGTACATCCAACTTAACACCTCCAACCCAGTACATCCAACTTAACACCTCCAACCCAGTACCTCCAACTTAACATCTCGAACCTAGCACCTCCAACCCAGTACATCCAACTTAACATCTCCAACCCAGTATCTCCAAGTTCAAATCTCCAAGCTAACGCCTCCAAGCCAACACATCCAAGCCAACGCCTCCAAGCCAACACATCCAAGCCAACACCTCCAAACCAACACATCCAAGCCAACACCAACACATCCAAGCTAACACCCCCAACCCAGTACATCCAACTTAACATCTCCAACCCAGTATATCCAAGTTCAAACCTCCAAGCTAACACCTCCAAGCCAACGCCTCCAAGCTAACGCCTCCAAGCCAAGCCAACACATCCAAGCCAACATATCCAAGCCAACACCTCCAAGCCAACACCTCCAAGCCAACACATCCAAGCCAACACATCCAAGCCAACACCTCCAAGCCAACACCTCCAAGCCAACACCTCCAAGCCAACACCTCCAAGCCAACACATCCAAGCCAACACCTCCAAGTCAACACCTCCAAGCCAACACCTCCAAGCCAACACCTCCAAGCCAACACCTCCAAGCCAACACCTCCAAGCTGGTTGAGTACCTCATACCTAGCACTTCCAACATGTCACCTCCAACCTAGCATCCCGTTGTAGTCGGCTGCAGCTATACATTCTCATGTACTCCTGGAAACAACAAATATTGGGACTTTCTACTTTAGGTCTTCCAGCATTATGGCTTATTCCTGCTATTAACAATGGTTTTCGATTGCTTCCAGTTTTGGGGTGGGTTTCTCTCATATTTCCTTCTGCATCTATTCCTGGATATATCTCCATATTGTCAGTCAAAGTAATCCTTGGTTTTCAGATTCTATCCTTAGTCTCTTCAATATGTATTTACTGTTAGCTCGCATCAAATAAATATGCTGTGGTTTTATCCACTCTGCTGAGACGCTTACAGTGTATAGCAGACATGCCAGACAGTTCAATCACTTTTACTTAAGCTGTCTGTGTAGGCTGCACAGGATCGGGTGGCATGACAAAATGTCTACCTCTGAAATTCTTAGCAATACTCTCATGTTAAGCATCCATACACTTATGAATTTAGCTCAGCTGAGATGGACGGAACATGGTTTTCACATACCAGGCAAACGCATCCCCAAGCAACTCAAAACGGTGATCTCAAAATAGGCAGACGCTCGCCAGAAGAGACGCTACAGATACTCATTGAAAGTGTCTCTGAAATGCTTTAATATTGATGTCACCTCCTCCTGGGAAATACCTGCACAGGACCGGACCACCTGGCGAGCTAGTATCACCGAAGCTGCTCAGATTACAGAGTGCAGCCATCGCAGTGGCTCAGCGAAAGCGTGCTGACCGAAATGACAATACTCACAACGATGCCACAGTCGGCTCCCGCATGTGAGCCCTGAATGTGGCAGAGTGTACCGTTCCAGGATTGATCTTTACAGCCATCAGAGAACATATTTCGAAGCAATAGTCTGATGATGTGGCCATCTTCGCTTGCGACGGGCAAATATTATTATTATTATTATTATAAATATGCTTTAATATTACATCAACTTGATTTTAATATGTGGATAATGGCTCATTGGAAGAATTGTACATATCTTGGTTCTCTTCTTCTTCTGCTTTTATCCTACTACCCTTGCCATACGGTGTCGCAGAGAGGTGGGATGCGTAGATTTCTTGTTATCGCCAAGTGGAAGGATTGTGTTATCTTTAGGTGTAACTTCCTGAGAGTGTCAGACACACCCTCGATCCATTGGCGCCGTGGCCTGCCTTTTGATCGTGAACCGGAAACCTGCATATGATATGCTCTTGGTGCAGGCTGGTCATAATACATTCTGGTTAAATGACCAAACCTCTTGATTTGTTGAGAGTCAATGTCGACACTAACTGGGTTTGTCTCCACTGTCTGCCTCAACGGGGCGTTGCGGATTCGGTCACGGATTGTCTTTCCGGCTGCACTCCCCACACATCGCATCTCACAGCTCTGGCTCTTACTCTTATGGTTTGCTAGTAAGGATCAAGATTGACATTTCCTAACACAATGTAGGAATAAATAGTGCATTTATCTTAGTTAAAAGAAGCACTCTAGGGTGTTTCAGAATCGTTGCAATTTGATAGTGGATACGGTTCGCCTTCTGAATTCTATGTGCAATCTCTCTGTCCACTCTGCCGTCATCAGTGAGTATATTACCCAGGTACTTGAACTCCCGTACTTACTCGATACCAATGTCACTGACATGGAAAGTTCTTGATTCCCAAATGAAGAAAATAGCACATTTGGAGAATTGTATCTGTTGAAACTCAGATGTGTCTCTGTGTAAGACAGCTGTACTCAATGATATCGATCAAATTCCCTCTCTATTTGTTCTCATTCAAATTATTATTATCGGAGAATGTTTCTAAATCTCCCTTAGTCAGCGTTAATAAAATAAGGCGAGCCTGCATATTCTTGTGGGATTTGTTTCCGTCATACTGAGGCTGTAATTTAGCTAAATCGTGATTAGCAGTGCTCCTTGGTGTGGAGAGATGTGGGGAGACAGGGCGTCGGCCCGCGATTTAGCGGCACCAAGCGAGTTGGATCACAGCATGTCTTTACGTGCATTGTTTGACTAGGCTGTCTGATCTGTGCGATCGTCTATTAGTTTTGGCTAGTAACTACAACTGGCTATATTTGAAAGGTGGAAGTTATCCCATTCTTTGGTCTGATTTTCACAGAAAACCAGAATTTGGTACCGTGGGCGTGATCCGTAGGACGTGTGAACTGGTGTTTAGTTTCGACACGTTATGGAGAAAGAGGCCGAAGCACTTCCCATCTCGATCGTACAGTGAAATTATTGCAGATTATACTGCTCTATTGAATCTGGATTGCTACATATTCAATCATGCTTAGCCTAACTTGTTTACTCACTTCAATATGGTTAGTTATTGCTTTCTGACAATCTCTTTAGACAAATATGTATATCCTTCATCAGAACATGTAGCAACGAGAGAAGAGTAATCAGGACCAGGTGAAATATATTGATCAAAACTCCACATCACGTACTTGTCGTGTTCCTAAAAACAGGATGTGTTACAGTAATCAGACAAACGAAGTGGGGATCAACAATATTTCCCATAGTGGTGAGTTTACCGAGGAGTCTCGCATTGCACTATAGTTGGGAGGAACCTGTCCACCTTCTCAAGTAAGCCCTGGGATGCAACAGGAGCCACTGTAACCCACTACTAAAAAAACGTGGTCAAGCTAACTCAGCAAGAACAATTTCAAACAAAACACAGCACACGCGCACCTCTCTCTCTCTCTCTCTCTCTCTCTCTCTCTCTCTCGTACATATATATATATATACACACACACACACAATTACATATATTCATTTAAAAACACAGTTCTTCTTCGTTATATCTCAAACTCCCGCTACTCGAAGCCCAGACAATGGCTTTGCAAGTAGCAGGATGTAGTCCGGAGAGCGGAATGCGTTGTGTCGTAGTTTACAGTTTGGCTGCGATATTTACACCTCTTGGTCCGACACATTACACTTCAGTATGTCCTTCTTGGGTACTAGGGCATTCTTGGCCTTCCCTCTTCGATCCCTTCTCCTTAGCCAATCCGCTCTGTTGCAGCTTGTTATCCAGGATCACCGCGTGGAGGTGGAGAAGGGTCTTGACAGCTCTGGGTTGCTGGCCCTGACTGCTTCAACTCATGCACTACTCAGCATATTTATCCCTTCTTCTTCTGCGTTCGTTCTCAGTCTCCCGCTACCAAGCCCCGAATAGGGCTTTGCAAGTAGCAGAATGTAGTCCAGAGAACAGAATGCGTTGTGTCGCTTGTTGAGAGACGTCTGTTAGTACAGTGTCAAAATGAACTGGTGAAATTTTGGCGGGTATAATATCAAGTTGGTGTACTATCCATTTGGTGTACTATCCAGTTGGCAGGAAGTACGAAATGGTCGTGCACGCATGCGAATAATTATCCCACCAAAATATCGATGACGTCTGTATGTCTACATTAAAAACTACTTTCTAATTATCACCAGACGTCACTAGTAAGCAACCATTAGTCTAAGGCCAAGACTTTGCATAGGCAAATAAACTTCTTCCTAAGAAACAAATAAAATTAAATATATATCAACTTCTAGAAACAGGTTCACAAGAGTTTCTCCTATCTAGGTCATATAAAAAAAAGAAGAAGGCAGCTGTGAAAAAAAAATCAGAAAGAGAATAGGTATGGTCAAGATGGTATTCATCAATATGCGACACATACTGACATCCAAACAGATAAAATCAGAATTTGCAAATGAGAATTGTCAGGTGTTATGTATACTCGTCACTACTTTATGCGGAGAAAACAGCAAGTTGGAAAAGAGCATTGAAGCCTTCGAATTGTGGGTATGTAGAAGATTGGGTCACATTTCTTGGAAAGAGAAGAAAACACGTGGAGGTATTGAAAAAAGTTGGGGGTGAAAAGAGAATGAATGACCAAACTCAGTGTTAGACAGTTCAGTTATTTTGGTCATATAACAAGACATTCCTTCTTGTAGAAGACCATACTGGATAGTAGGGTGGAAGGCAGTCGTTCAAGAGACAGACAACGTTATAAGTGGGTGGATAACATCAGGAGATGGACTGAAAAAAGCCTGCCAGATTGCACAATTACGGTAAGAGGTGGAGTGCACCGGAGATCCCCTGTATCCGACCTTCTATGTGGAGATGCCACTTGAACTGAACGTGAATATATTGTATGCCCTGTTTTATAACCCAGAAGCACTACATGAAACTAAGAGTTTCACAAGCAAACAGCAGACTTTCATATGAGAAGTAATATCAAATTGATGTGCTGATGAGAATCAACAATGCCTGAGATTTAGAACGTGATTATTGATATAGGAAATCCCCATAAAGCAACTTAACGGTGAAACGAGACATACGATGATGAGGAGTGTGAACGGGTCCAAGGACATTGTTAAAGAAACCAAAGCCTGGAACTTCATAGGCAGGGCTGTTTTTGTTGTCGTAATGCCCACGATGAGTAAGCTTACTTGTTTGTACGCCCTGAAAATGACGTTCAGTGGCGGATTGTAGTAGCTTTACCCGTGTATGTGTATGTATGTTGGAAAGGAGAGGGAGAGAGAGAGATAGAGAAAGATAGAGAAAGAGAGAGAAAGAGAATCAGAGTGCGAGGACGAAACAGAAAGACAATAGAGAAAGAGAGAGAGTGCGAGAAAGAGAGAAATAAGAAAGAGGGGAGAAAGAGAAAGCCAGAAAGAAAGAGAAAGCCAAAAGAAAGAGAGAAAGACAGAGAAAAAGAAAGAGAAAGTAAGAGCAGGATAAAGAGAGAAATAAAGAGAGATAGAGAAAGTGAGACAAGAGAGAGGAGAGAGAGAGGGGGGGTGAGAGAGAGAGAGACGCACGCACGCACACAGAGAGTGAGAGAGAGAGACGTGAGTATTGTATATAATTCTGACACGTTCTAAATGGGTCGAATATGCAGGCAGCAGTGAATTAGCTGACCACAGCCAGTGAATCATAGCTGGCTACTTGCCCCAGGGTCAGCGTACCACGGCTGACCAGGACCACATTCCGTCTCCCAGCCGCAGTCCTGGATATAGGCTGCACTAATCTAGTCTGGCTAAGAGATAAAGGACAGAAGAGGAAAGGCAAACACGGTCCCAGATGTGCTGTGCCCAAATGTGTCGGACCGAAAGGAGCATTATTGGAACCTTGCTGTAAACTATGGCACAAAGTTACAAACGCCTAAGAAGAAGAAAGAAGGAAAAGAAGGTTCGAAAGCGGTCAATAATTTGAAGATTTATAAATCTCGAGAAGGGAGATAAGAATGGAGACAGCATTCACATCGACGCTGTTAAAAGACGAGAAGGGAGATAAGAATGGAGACAGCATTCACATCGACGCTGTTAAAAGACGAGAAGGGAGATAAGAATGGAGACAGCATTCACATCGACGCTGTTAAAAGACGAGAAGGGAGATAAGAATGGAGACAGCATTCACATCGACGCTGTTAAAAGACGAGAAGGGAGATAAGAATGGAGACAGCATTCACATCGACGCTGTTAAAAGACGAGAAGGGAGATAAGAATAGAGACAATATCCACACCGAAGCTGTTAAAAATGAAGTGATAAAATAACTTTACCAGACATTATGCCTAAGCTTCCAACTTCAAGAATTTCTGCCATCTGACCTAGTATAGTTAGTACACGCGTCAAACACATTGTCTGTGTGATGGATGGGGACTCACCCTGGGGGCAACTCTTCCCCTTCTCCCCCTTCTTACCTCACTCTGTTTCATTTGACTCTGTCCCACAGTCACACCCTTGCACAACTTTCACACGCGCCCTCGTGGTAAAGCCCTTCCATTGCACTTTGGTTGGGCTAGCTTCTGAGGGCGCACAAACCTAGCATAGGTACATACAGATGCACACATGCATCCAAGCACTGGTTTATGCGTCCTGATATCGCCCAATTGACTACGGTCTGGGGTGGAAAATGGCGCGCCTCCGCCAGTAGAAACTAGCGAGGCAAACATTTAAGCAAAAAAAAAAAAAAAACATTGTCTGTGTGATGGATGGGGACTCACCCTGGGGGCAACTCTTCCCCTTCTCCCCCTTCTTACCTCACTCTGTTTCATTTGACTCTGTCCCACAGTCACACCCTTGCACAACTTTCACACGCGCCCTCGTGGTAAAGCCCTTCCATTGCACTTTGGTTGGGCTAGCTTCTGAGGGCGCACAAACCTCGCATAGGTACATACAGATGCATCCAAGCACTGGTTTATGCGTCCTGATATCGCCCAATTGACTACGGTCTGGGGTGGAAAATGGCGCGCCTCCGCCAGTAGAAACTAGTGAGGCAAACATTTTAAGCAAAAAAAAAAAAAAACATTGTCTGTGTGGTCTGTGTTCTCAAACCAGCATGGACACACAATACAAGCATTACACATCAGTAATCATTTTAGTTGTACGAGCAGGTGGCGTAGGAGCGTTCACTAGGTGGGTTTGAGCAGTGAGATCGACCTAACTATCATAGGCACACACGCATCCAAGCACTGCTTAAAACGTCTTGATATCACCTGAAAGACTACGGTCTGGGGCGGAAACAGCGTGCCTCCACCAGCAGAAATTTAGAGGCAAACCTTTCACACATTGAAAAAAAATGTGGGGGCATAAATTCAGGACAAGCTTGGTTTGCAATACCAACATAACCGGGTTTTTTTCTTTTTTAGCGTTTGATTTATTTCTCTATTTCCCAAGGCGGTGGTGAGCGTTACACTGTGGTTTTTATTTTTGCGCCTGTCGGCCCAATGTATCCGACTTAAGCATGCATTTTATGTGAGGGTCTGCTTCCTCCTGCATTTTCTAAGGGTTTGCTTCCCTGGGGTAACGGCCAGTGCTGTAATGGGGATCGAACCCTGCATATTCTGGTTGTGAGCCGTGTCACTTAACCAATAGCCCACGCCGTCCCCATATAACCCATATTTGTAACCACTTCGTGCTTAGTTTGACCGGGCATGTAGCGGACTTTACTGGGTGTGTCCACGTACAGAAAGGATTGGCAAAACTACTGTACTGCACTCTCACAACAGTCATACAAGATACGCTCGGTTGTCTGTGCTACTGGTCCACACAAACACTTGGCCGATGAAGCCAATTTTAGCCTGTGTAAGAGGCCATTCAGTCTGTTCCGTTCTCATGGGGAACATGATCACTCGCTTCGCTTGATTGATGCAGTGATAGTTGTCTCTGGTTTGGTCGACAATCCTTATGGCTTGTATAAATGTCTTCTTTTCTTGAAAGGTGATTGTTAGTTCTTGTTGTTATCGTGTTGCTCTCTCCTTTACTAACCCGTCTGATCTCTCATTTCCTGGTATGCCTCAGTGTGAGGGTATCCAATGTTGTTATCGTGTTGCTCTCTCCTTTGCTAACCCGTCTGATCTCTCATTTCCTGGTATGCCTCAGTGTGAGGGTATCCAATGTATCACTGCTCTTCTCTTGGCTTTCAGCTCGCCTAAGGCGTTTTTTAAAACTCTGACAGATGTTTGATGTCTGTAGGGAGATATGTTCAAATTATGAGGCAGAAATAACAGCATTGGAAGTAGATCTGTATCACTTGAGGACTGTAGTTGATGCTTTCCCATCAAAAGCCCAAAGTATCGTAATCTTTACACACTCATTATCTGCCCTTCAAGATCTAGAAGACGGTGGTCATTGTAAGCCTGAACTTACCCAAATATTCCGAGATGCCAACCAACTTCTCACACCCCATGAAGTCAGAATAGTTATACAATGGGTGCCTGGTCACTGAAATGCACCGGGCAATGACAAGGAAGATATACTAGCTAAGAAGGGATCACGTTAATAACAACAATACACACCAACAACCATACAGGCAGTCAAACAACTACTGAAGACTGCGAACAAAGAGGCCTGGCTGAATAGATGGGCAATGGCAAATACTGGGAGAGAAATCTACAAACATATAGCCATCCCAAATTCCAAAGACAACATCAACCTCCTGAAAAGGAGAGACCAAAGCACCATTTTCCGACTTATCACTCAACACATACAACTTAAGTCACTTGACGAAAATCCAACCAGAACATACTCCAGAGTGTCGGCTCTGCACACATCTTTATTAAGCTGTAGAACATCTTTTTTAATGTCCGACTTCTTCCTCCAAGGCCAGACAAATGGAACAGTTTGTATGGCACTAAACAGCAGCCTACAAACACTTTCAGATACCACTATATGGCATTGGACCTAAGAGCAGAAGCCCACAGGCAGCTGAATCAATAACCAACCAACCAAACTCTGATAGCTCATCATTATTGAGGACTTGCAGAACTAATATTACATCTGTATAAAATTCACCCCGCCGGCATTGGCTTGTTATGTTGCTAATTATTTCTGGAACAATAATTAGTGCATGTGAAGAATAAATAAATCATTCCATAACGATGAATTATCAGATAATTTAAGCAATACTGGTGACGATAGAGAAACACACGCCACGACATGTGTAACAAAGCAAGATTTGGGTTTTTGATCAACCTGCACCGTATCTTATTTCCCAGGAACATAACAATAGACCATTCAAGATTACACACACCACACATGTGTGCTCTATGACCCAGAAACGTGAAATATAACCTGGAGTGTCACATTAACACGGCTTATGTTTTACAATAGATGCTCCAGTCACATACTTTCAGGTGACCTTTCCTCCCCACAAGACACTAGAAGATTGGCGCGTTAGTGCAAGCAAATTATGTTTGGGCAAGGTTGAAGACGTCTGGATAGTGGATAATACAAGTATGCATGGGCATGAGACACGAACGTCTGGATAGTGGATAATACAAGTATGCATGGGGCTGAGACACGAACGTCTGGATAGTGGATAATACAAGTATGCATGGGCGTGAGACTCGAACGTCTGGATAGTGGATAATACAAGTATGCATGGGCATGAGACACGCACGTCTGGATAGTGGATAATACAAGTATGCATGGGCGTGAGACACGAACGTCTGGATAGTGGATAATACAAGTATGCATGGGCGTGAGACACGAACGTCTGGATAGTGGATAATACAAGTATGCATGGGCGTGAGACACGCACGTCTGGATAGTGGATAATACAAGTATGCATGGGCGTGAGACACGAACGTCTGGATAGTGGATAATACAAGTATGCATGGGCGTGAGACACGAACGTCTGGATAGTGGATAATACAAGTATGCATGGGCGTGAGATACGAACGTCTGGATAGTGGATAATACAAGTATGCATGGGCGTGATACTCGAACGTCTGGATAGTGGATCATACAAGTATGCATGGGCGTGAGACACGAACGTCTGGATAGTGGATAATACAAGTATGCATGGGCGTGAGACACGAACGTCTGGATAGTGGATAATACAAGCTTGCACGTCTGGATAGTGGATACCACAAGCATGCACGGGCATGAGACACGCACGTCTGGATATGCACTATACAGGAGATTTTGTATGTATTTATTTATTTTTTACTCTCTCTCTCTCTCCCACACACACACACCTAAATACCACACACACACACACACACCTAAATACCACACACATACACACACCTAAATACCACACACCTGAATACCACACACACATACCTGAATACCACACACACACACACCTGAATACCACACACACACACCTGAATACCACACACACACACACCTGAATACCACACACACACACACACCTGAATACCACACACACACACACACACCTGAATACCACACACCCACACACACACACACCTGAATACCACACACACCCACACACACCTGAATACCACACACACACACACACACCTGAATACCACACACACACACCTGAATACCACACACACGCACACACCTGAATACCACACACACGCACACACCTGAATACCACACACACGCACACACCTGAATACCACACACACACACACACCTGAATACCACACACACGCACACCTGAATACCACACACACACCTGAATACCACACACACACCTGAATACCACACACACACCTGAATACCACACACACCTGAATACCACACACACACACCTGAATACCACACACACACACACACACCTGAATACCACATATACACACACCTGAATACCACACACACACACACCTGAATACCACACACACACACACCTGAATACCACATATACACACACCTGAATACCACACATACACACACCTGAATACCACACATACACAGACCTGAATACCACACATACACACACCTGAATACCACACACACACCTAAATAACACACACACCTAAATAACACACACACCTAATACCGCACACACACACCTAAACACCGCACTCACACACCTAAATAACACACCCCCACCCAGAAATGGATACCACACCCCTCCCCCACTCCTGAATACCACACACCCACCCCTGGATGTTGTTGTTCGTCCATCACGCGTGATGAGGACCTTTCCTTTTTCATTGTAGCCAGTCCTTCCAGTCAAGTATTCTGTTCTTTCAGGTTGTGAATAGGTGCGGAGATGGCTGACAAGTCCGATTTGGGATATACATACTCGCAGCCAGTGAAGGCATGGGAAGTTCGCTTCGCGAGACTGATATTTCACGGGCTTTTCTGGCCTTTCTCCGTTGTTCTGCTGCAGTCTTTTGTAGAAGCCTCGCATGACGCTGCTCCTATGCGGATAGCATTACGCTAGGCTGTTCGGTCTTTAGCAGCATCTTCCAATGTATCCCCTGGATACCACACATCTCTAGACACAATATCACACACATGTGTACCCCACCATTCCTTCCTGTGTACCCCACCATTCCTTCCTGTGTACCCCACCATTCCCTCCTGTGTACCCCACCATTCCTTCCTGTGTACCCCACCATTCCCTCCTGTGTACCCCACCATTCCCTCCTGTGTACCCCACCATTCCCTCCTGTGTACCCCACCATTCCCTCCTGTGTACCCCACCATTCCCTCCTTTATGTGACACCAGTTCCTGTCTACCACACCCACTCATGTATAACAACACCAACCCACACACTTTCACGCTTGGATACCACAGCACGCAGAAATCCGCCCACACGCCGTAGCTAACACTTTCACTATTATGGTACTAACCTCTACCAAAGTTGACATGTCACAACAGTACACATGCCCTCTAGAACAGCTCTGCGCATTAGATATTCGTATACTAGGACGATTCTTTTCAATCTTAACACAGACAACACACATACAACACACCGGACTAGTGTCTAGAAAAGAGAAGAGTACCAGGTGACTTAATTCAGGTTTATAAGATAATCAAAGGAAGGGATAAATTAGACTTAAAAAGTTTTTCAAAATACAACCACCTATAAGAACAAGAGGGCATAGCTACAAATTAACTAAAGAAAGGGCCAGATTAGACACTACTGAAATATTTGTTAAGTCAGAGAGTGGTGAATGCTTGGAATACATTGCCACAGGAAGAAATGGAGGCATCGACAATAAATGCATTTAAAAATAGATTGGATCGCATAGCTTTTAGAGCAAGGAAATGGACATGAAACTGGTTGTATACAAACTTTGCAGTCTTCTAAACCAGTTTAACGATTATAACAGCATTTACACATCCATCTAAAGCGAAGTGTGTCGCGTCCATCCACTCGTGGGCGGACTCAGGACCAGCTTTAGCTCTGTGCAATCTCTAATATATATATATATGTAACTACTATCTCCAAAACTCTATCCCTACGCACCCAAGGCGCATTCTCTGCACCCACTTGTGCGATCAGGTCCCACACACTGAAGTCGCACAGGCCTGCACATAATTTACACCACGCTACACAATCACCGCCCGTCACTATTCGGGAACATGACCCAACTTCCCGAGGACGTCTCGGTCCACCAGCTCTTGAAGCATTCCCTGGACATAAGGTGTGGTAAATATGCCCTCTCCTACATCGTCCCGCTCCCACACCTATTGACTGGGCCAAAGATATATGACTTTACCCTCACTGCGTGCAGTCTGTACCACGGCTATTCATCGTGTACACGGTCGATTGGCGCAACGGGACCTCGTTGTCTAGGCGTATTACTACTACTACCACTATTACTACTACTACTACCACCACCACAACCGCTTCTACTACTACCACCAGAAAACTCTAGCTGGAATAATCAGTACAGGCAAATTAAAGAAGACGCAGACTATCAATACTTGACGATTCTAGATACATTCCGAACTGCCAATTAAAAATAGTATCCCACTTTTCGTCCATTCTCATTCTTTTGTCCTACATCCCCGGGACAGATGGGATGAGCCGATTTCTTGTTATCGCCAAGTGGGAGGCTTGTCCTGTCGTTAGGTGTAATTCTGATTACGACTTACGCGTCATTAAAATAATGCATCGCAGCCCGCCTCCGTGCAAACTTCAGTGTGCAAATAAACGAATTGAAAGTTTCATAAGTGGGCAGTCAGTCCAGACCATAGTATGCGACTGATAGTGTCCGCAAGCTAATATGTAATAAACCTTTCGATGACGCCCGTAAAGCTACTTAAAGAGCTACTTCCTAATTTGCAACAAAACACAACCCGAAAGCTAATAACTTATACAGAGGTAAATATGAGAGAGGTTGAAATGAAAACCTTAAAAGTGGGATAGACATTTTTGACAACCAAGCCTTTGTATTGTAACTGGTTAATACGGTTGCTAAGGATGTCAAGAGTGTCTTGTACGTGCCATCACGGTGCAGACCAACAACATGAAGTCGCATTTGCAGTTAAAAGATGGCCGACCTACTATTTACATGCACCAAAGAGTAGCAGCGATCTCATATCCGTTTTTTGTTTAGCAACGAAGGGGTGAATACCTTTAGAAATTCATCGGTAAATGAATGTCCAGTACGACGATGCATGCCTTTCACTCCAGCAAGTGTATGAATGGAGTAGTAAGTTCTAAAACGGCGTTAATCCTGTGACGGGTTGATCACGACCGAGTCAGACAAAGAACTCAGGCGGTTTTGGAACTTCCTACTCCACTCATACACTTGCTGCAGTGAAAGGCATGCATCACCGCACTAGACCTTCATTCACCGATACATTTATGTAGGTTTCAACATTACGCTACTAAAAAAACAGATAACTGAACGACAATACGTTTGATGCACGGCAAAAGTGAGGCTGCCATCTTTTAACTGCAATTTTGACATCACGTTGCTTGTCAGCACCATGATGGCACGTAAACGACACTTTTGGCATCCTTAGCAACCATATTAACAAATTACAATACAACGGAAAGGTTTTTCTAATTGTTGTCCCACTTTGCAAATGAAGCTCCCTCAAATATTTCTCAGACAAATAAACTTTTCAGGCATTTTATTCTTTCGATGCTTTACTTCTCCAGCGTTTATTTTCACTTATCTGACATTGTCAAAGTGGTCATATCCCTGTGGTTTGCCGGGGTTTTTGTGTATGGCAAGAACAAGAATAGCACCACTGCCTCACAGAGAGCATGTTGTAAGAGACGACTAACTGTGTGACGTGGCATAACACCAGCAATGGTTAGGTGGCTTGTTTAGAGCAGTATAGATGGCGCCTAACACGCTGCGGACCTACTTTGCCCTAGTGTTTGAGTCCATTAAGATGGACTCGCACATCGGTTAACCACCCTCCATAAGCACTTGTCCTAACGCAGCAGAGTAATATGCTGCTCGAGCCTAGCCAGCTAAGCAGGACACCCTTCTCCTGGCTAAATCCAGCTCATACCAGAGCTGGGAACTGCACAGAAACATCTGCTCCTGTAGAAATACAGGTCGACTAAGAACTAAGGCATAGTCATGTTACAACCAGGTTGTGTGTAATGGGATTACCCAGGCGGTCTGTTGGCCGCCGTGTTTGAGACTTGTGTACTATATTTAATATCCTACCTTCTTGCGTTAGTTGATAACTGAGGCAGACGGATTTTGATCCAGGCGGTACTATCCCATCTTAGGTAGGTCACCGCGACCGATGGTATTTTTCTATTGTCTTAAAGTACTTCTTTAAGTACTGCGCCCAACGATATGGGCGACCGCATCTCTCATTTTCTAGTGCTAAGAGTTAGCTATCAAATCCATATGTTACTTCCACCCCCAGCATATTAAACCGTAACGATTACCCAGTATTAATGAGGAAAAGAAAAAGGTAAGCACACAATCACGACCATGACACACAAATGATAAACCGGCAGGTGTCCGCCTTTTTCTAAGAAATCGTGTAGTTGCCAACTTGACTTGCATATAGCCCAATTACAGAAATGTGGCTTTTCCCATTTATATATATATATCTCATCTTTCTTCATCTTCTATTTGTTTTTTTTCCTGTTGAATCATGGTAAGGATTCCTAGCATCCTACTATGATTTCTTGCAAGAATCCTACCACGACTCCTACCAAGATTCCTACAATGACCCATACTATGACTCCTACCAGGACTCCTACCCAAGATTCCTACCATGACTCCTACCAAGATTCCTACCACGACTCCTACCAAGATTCCTACAATGACCCATACTATGACTCCTACCAAGATTCCTACCAGGACTCCTACCAGGACTCCTACCATGACTCCTACCACGACTCCTACCAAGATTCCTACCATGACTCCTACCAAGATTCCTACCATGACTCCTACCAAGACTCCTACCAAGACTCCTACCGCGACTCCTACCGCGACTCCTACCACGACTCCTATCACGACTCCTATCACGACTCCTATCACGACTCCTATCACGACTCATATCACGACTCCTATCACGACATACCAAGATTCGATTCCTATCACAGCGCCTACCATGACTCATTCCAAGATTCCTACTATGACTCCTACTATGGTTCCTACTATGACTTCTACCATGATTCTACCCAGACAAACCTGGCACTTAAAAAAAACCAGCCGAAATCGGATGTGTCAGGTCGACAGGTGCAGATATTACAGCCTTGTTCTAAACTACGACACAGCATCACAACGTCCTTTTCATGACGAACGCCGAAGAAGTAGAGGAAGAAGTAGACAAAATACTGATGTATGATGCCCAGCCAACATAATGACCCCTAAAAGATAGACAAACAGCACAATAAACAACTCAGAAGAACACGCAAAAGTGAACGGAATCAATTAATTCAAAAACAGAAGTAGAGGACACGAAAATGGTGTATATAACATTTGCCTAGCCGTCCAGGACTAGTTAAGCAAGCACCCCCAAATTTGGCACCCTTCATCCAGACCAAGACGTGTCTGACTTAACTTGACTACATCAGACCAGACCTATCCCTCGACCCTAGATGTGTTCCTTTAATCAGTGCTCAAGAGGAGCCCTTCAACAGGCCTGCGGAAGCTTTTCACACGAAGCATTCATACTAGTTTGGTGAATAGAAGACCAACAAACACCGGCCAGCTCATACGTAAACACAGTTCTAACACGTCTTACCACTGATTCCTTCACCAAGTGTACACACACACACACACACACACACACACACACACACACACACGCACGCACGCACACACACACACCTAACAATACATCCGGGTAAAATTTAGCAATTATTAAACAAATATGCGGTACGCTTGAAAGTCGCTCCTATACATTTCCTTTCTAAACACTGTCAAATCAGACATCCACACCCCGGACTGTAACAAAAGCAATAGTCAGCTCAAGACTAACGACATACACACCCAGCTTTATTGCACGGATGAAGTTGTAGTCATATGCTTTCTCTTTCCATAACTTATTCATCGGACATGTCAGGGATTTCTCAACGTGCTGCCTATTTCAAAACTGCCCGACCTCGTCCCCATGTCGCCAGCATAAATGTCCAAGTTGTTTGCTTAAAAAGAGTGTAACTTTCGCTAATCATTTCCTAATTGGGGACGGCGTGGCCTAGTGGTTAAGTGGCACGGCTCACAACCAGAAGGTGCTGGGTTCGATCCCCATCACAGCGCCGGCCGTTACCCCGGGGAAGCAAATCCTTAGAAAATGCAGGAGGAAGCAGACCCTTACATAAAATGCATGCTGAAGTCGGATGTACTAGGCCGACAGGCGCAAAATAAAAACCACAGTGCAACGCACACCACCTTGGGGATAAGAGAAATTAGGCGAACGCAAAAAAAAAGTATTCCTAATTAATCCATGAACTATTATCAGCCGCCGGTGTCAGTGTTATTTGATGTTACATGTCTACATATTTCACATGAACAAATATCATGACCGCCTGGTTCCTCTAACACAATTCTTTGATTTCACAGAACCCGTCAAGTATATCCCAAATTCTAATTAACCTCAAGCTTGTCCTCTTTTTTCATCTCTTAATGTTCCTGTGGCTATTTAGAGAAAATGAGGGGGGGGGGGGGGGTGAGAAAGAGAGGCGTAGGAGGAGGAGATATGAAGCTAGGCCACGGGACGGAGCATATATGCGTCATCAACCTCCAAATAACGATAAGGATGAGGCCAAATAGGATCTATTTAAGGCCGTCCTATAAATACCTAGCGTGTTGTGCGCGCAATAGTTCAGGCAAACATTACACGGACAGCGAACAGGGCAAGTTACCAGACAGGACTGCCCTGTCCTGTTTTACGTCAACACTTGCACGATAGGGTCTCGTTTAACGTGAGAAATTGGGTCGTACCTGACTCGCCGTAAAACCGGTCCAGTGTATCATGTGTTTAAATGGCAAAAGCACCTGTCTAACACATAGAGTATCTATAAACATTTTGTTTCTTGTTCAATATATTTTTTATGTGCATTTTTTTTCAAGCAGTGATATTTTTTGTGTTGGTGAAACTCGCTCGGTTCTCACAATCCCAACGCACCCAGTTCGATCCCCAACGTGTCCAGTTTGGCAGACACTGGATTTTTTTCTCGGCCGATCGGTCCTGCCCGTAATGGCAACCTACCGTACTGCACACTTGCCAAGAAACTTATAACAGCCCAACAGGTGGCGGCTGTCAGAAGCGACGTTCTACGAAGGACATGCTACGTATCCACATAAGATAGTGGATCCCGAGTGGTCCACAGGGGTCTTTGTGTAGGACAATGACAAGAATTGTACTACTGTCCCGCAGAGAGCATGTCGTCAGAGACGACTAACTGTGTGACAAGACATAACACTGGCCATTGGGACTGAATGATCTCGAGGTAAAACGTAGGCCTCGGGTGCTGGAGGTCGGGGTTCAAATCACGGTGGAGACCGGTATTTTTTCGCGTTGACTTTCTAGTAAATTCCCGGATATCTGAGCAGTAGAGATCGGACGCCTGTGTGCAGTGTCGCGCACGTTAGAAATCCTGTAAGAGTTCCCGCCGTAGCAGATAGTTTAGGACAGGGGTGATGTGGTTGCTGATAACAAAGGTACCTGAATGCGTGTCAAGGTCACTCACCGCCTCAACAAAGGAAAACAGAGTTGGGGCAAAGAATATGGACAGGTAGGAGCTGACCACTGGCCTTCCGATTTGGGTAGGGGGAGAATGAGTGACAGACGGATTGGCAACGGAGCTTGCTATGATAGATGAGTGACAGGTGTGCAAAGTATTTCGTTCCAATAAGACTGAATAGAGCCATCCCATGAGATCCATCGGTCAGCTCTGACTTTGCTTGAGTGTATATAACTCGAGATAACGTTTAGCTGAGGAGGCTGGATGAAGAGGAGGCTGGATAGAGAGATGAGAGCGAGAGAGTGAATGTAGATAGGCGTCTGGTTTAACTCACCGACTTAGATAGAGGAGCGATTGATAGACTGTCATGCGAATGTTAGTGATAGAACAGAATCGCTCAAGTAGGTGTGTGAGTTATGTATTAATAGACAATCTGAATGTGTGTTGTAAGTAGGAAACATTGTGAACGAGTTATGACCAGATCGCCCGCCTGAGGGGATTTGAGTGAGGAAGTTTTTGATAAGGTATGTTAAGGATGCAGTTAAATAGATGTATGTGTGATGTGAGTAGGTAATAGAACTGGGTTTTGGAAAGTTGGTAATTCCACCAATAGCTAATGCTTAAAATTTCCGCTTTAGTTAATATTTATATTAACATATATATAATATAGAAATATTTAGTTAAGATCATATGTATTGTATTGTGTTTGTAATTTCACTACTCATTTTTTCTGGTATGAGTATTATATAATAAATATGCCATCTGCTGTGTGCTATATTATCTGCAGTGTGTGGTCATGATGATGTGGATGAGTGTGATAGTGTTATAAGTTAGAATAACGGCCAGGGCAAACAGTGGGATTTGCTACTATCCATCGGCAGTTGGAAATCGAAAAGAGTAGGCTTTACGGTAGCAGCCCGAGCAAAATTTAAAATGATGTTTAAAGTCTACCCGAGTATTACGGGATCCTCGCCTTTGTTACGGGAGTTCGTGCATTGTCTAGGCTTAACGGTAGCAGCCCGAGCAAAATTAAAAATAATGTTTAAAATCTACCTGACTATTACGGGATCCTCGCCTTTGTTACGGGAGTTCGTGCATTGTGCTGATTCTCCAAAAATATAGAGATGAACAGAGCACTTATGGATTAAATGACGTGGAGGGGACGGCGTGGCCTAGTGGTTAAGTGGCACGGCTCACGATCCGAAGGTGCTGGGTTCGATCCCCATCACAGCACCGGCCGTTACCCCGGGAAGCAAACCCTTAGAAAATGCAGGAGGAAGCAGACCCTTACATAAAATGCATGCTGAAGTCGGATGCACTTGGCCGACAGGCGCAAAATAAAAACCACAGTGTAACGCACACACGCCTTGGGGAATAGCTAAATAAGGCGAACGCAAAAACAAACAAAAACAACCAAAAAAAAACCCAAAAAAAATGACGTGGATTCTTCGACTAAGCTAAAGTAAACACCGGCCATTGTTATGTGCTTTATTAAGAGCATCATAGAAGTCGCCTATCAGGTTGCTGGTCTACTTTGATCTAGTGTTTGAGTCTATTAATATTCACGGGCCACTTGTCCCAGCGCAGTAGAGTAACACGCTGCACAAGAATAGCCAGCTAAGCAGGAAATTCTCATCCCGACTACATCCAGCTCAAGTGTAGATCGACTTAGACTTAACATACATGTTATAGACAATACAAATAAACAACAAACAAAGTTAATGGGGTTCTCACCCCCCCCCCCCCCCCCCGAAGAAGGTCGGTGCTGTGGTTTGTTGTCTTTGAAGATGATAATGCACTTGTTCACTGTTTGAATTGGTTCAGGGTGATCCTCGATAACAGGCTGGAGTAGGGCAGACTGGCTAAGGAGAAGGGATCGAAGAGGGAATGCTAACCCGGTACTCAAAAAATGCTTGCTGAAGTCGGATGTGTTGGACCGAAAGGTGAAAATATCGCAGCCAAGCTGTAAACTTCAACACAACGCATTCCGTTCTCTGGACTACATTCTGCTACTTACCCTTTCGGGGTTTGGTAGCGGGAGATTGAGAACGAACGAAGAAGAAGAAGAATTGGTTCATCCTCTAGCATCCTCTTTCGTAACACGGGGCAACATTTCAGTCTCTAAACTAACCATATTTTAGTGGTATTAACCAAGTACAAGATAAGCAATGAGAAACAAACGTACGCTGAAATATATCTAGTAAACATCCAAGTGTTGCACAGAAATGGGCCAGAGTGACTTCTATCAATGTAACGTGAGACTGCGGAACCAGAGCTAGGCGACTGGCTAGCAAACGGAGATACATGATGTACGTATAGCCGATTGGACGAAAGTTATAACTTAAGTATCACCCAAAAAAATGGTTGTAATATGAACCACTATAAAACGAGAACCAACTGCCATCTTCACCATCCGTCTGGTTCCTCTTGGAGCACAATGCTGCAACTGATGGGATCCATCAATTCTCAGCGGCATTTTGTTTTTAGTTCCAACTACGAAACTCCAGTGGCACTGCCCCCTTCCTCCGTCTGTTTCCGCCAGATGTCCCTTGATATGTTTACTTGTTTTTTTCCCCCTGTGGGTTCAGATTGAGAGCACGTCTGGTTATACTGTCAGACCAATTTCTGAGGGTCCTATTCCATCTCTACATTCTTTTCTCAATCTCCCTATGGGTTGAATATGGAGTGTTTTTTAATAGTTTTTGTTGTGGGTTTTTTTAGGGGGGGGGCGCACGGGAAAAGGGGTGGGAGTGAGAGAAGAGATAAAAGAGAAGATAAGGTACATAGGTTCACATACCTTTGTTTGCTATTGCCACTGACCATCTCATACGAAGTACGCGACGGAGACATTTGTTGGTGAAGGTCTGCAGTGTGGATAGGTATGATGTCACATGCCATGTTTGAGAGCCATCTTCTTCTTAGATTCTTGATCAGTGACTGACAAATCTGTGGTGCCCTTAAGCACAGCAACCCATTCCCTTCGTGTCGATCTGTCTGCAGCCGTATATCGTACTATGTTCATCTCTGATTCACGGTTTGCATTTATGCTTTTACGATTCTTTGCGAAGATGTCGTAGGTCGGCTTATCTTTTACAGGTAGGCCTTTATTTCATAGGTCGGCCTTTATTTCATAGGTCGGCCTCTCTTTCGTAGGTCGGCTTATCTTTTACAGGTAGGCCTTTATTTCATAGGTCGGCCTTTATTTCATAGGTCGGCCTCTCTTTTGTAGGTCGGCTTATCTTTTACAGGTAGGCCTTTATTTCATAGGTCGGCCTCTCTTTCGTAGGTCGGCTTATCTTTTACAGGTAGGCCTTTATTTCATAGGTCGGCCTCTCTTTCGTAGGTCGGCTTATCTTTTACAGGTAGGCCTTTATTTCATAGGTCGGCCTCTCTTTCGTAAGCCGGCGTATCTTTTACAGGTAGGCCTTTATTTCATATGTAGGCCTTTCTTCATAGGTCGGCCTCTCTTTCGTAGGTCGGCTTATCTTTTACAGGTAGGCCTTTATTTCATAGGTAGGCCTTTATTTCATAGGTAGGCCTTTATTTCATAGGTAGGCCTTTATTTCATAGGTCGGCCTCTCTTTCAGTTCTCCACTCGGATCCATTCCATGGCGGTTCTAATGAGTGTATCGAGCTGTTTTCTCAGGATATGACCGATCTAATCCCCTCGTCGACCGGTTATGAGGACGCGCATATTTCCTTGGTTGCTCTGTGAAAGCAGTTCTCGGTTGGTAATGGTATTCAGCCAGACAATTAGATCGATTCTTCTTAGAAAGGTTGTGTAACAATGTTGAGATTTCTTCGTCTGCTACTCTCCAGCACTTGGCTCTACACAGAAAGTAAACAACTCTTGTATATTCTTAGTTGGGTGTTTGTGCTGTAATGTTTAAGCTAACAAAGGATGTTCTAGTTTTGTTTATTCCGCTTTTGACGCCTGTTCAGTGTGACTGTGCTTCTCTGGTATGCAAATGTGTCTGTTCTTAATTGTTTTGTATTTATTTTGTTGTGGAATTTTTTTGATTTTTTTTTTGCGTTGCCTTATTTTCTCTAATCCCCAAGGCGGTGTGCGTTGCACTGTGGTTTTTATTTTGCGCCTGTCGGCCCAGTGCATCCGACTTCAGCATGCATTTTATGTAAGGGTCTGCATCCTCCTGCATTTTCTAAGGGTTTACTTCCCCGGGGTAACGGCCGGTGCTGTGATGGGGATCGAACCCAGCACCTGGATCAAGACGCTGAGCAGCGCATGAGCTGCAGTGGTCAGTGACCCATAGCTGACTGCTAGCGTCAGGGCCTGCGAACCAGAGCTGCCAAGAACCTTCTACACCCCCACGCGGTGATCCTGGATAACAGGCTGCAGCAGAGCAGACTGGCTAAGGAGAAGGGATCGAAGAGGGAATGCTAACCCGGTATTCAAAAAATGCTTGCTGAAGTCGGATGTGTTGGACCGAAAGGTGCAAATATCGCAGTCAAGCTGTAAACTACGACACAACGCATTCCGTTCTCTGGACTACATTCTGCTACTTAAGCCCTTTCATGGTTTTGTAGCGGGAGATTGAGAACGAACGCAGAAGCAGAAGAAGAACCCAGCACCTTCGGCTTGTGAGCCGTGCCACTTAACCACGCCGTCCCCTATCATCCCTTGAATGTGTTGGTGTGAGTGTGAAACGTCATATGCGTATTCCAAATCTTCATGTGTACAAAATAATGTTCATCTTGTTGTTCGTCCATCGTAATCGAGGAGACCCACTTTGTCAACATTCACTGCTGACGTGAGTTCGAATATGGCTAAACAAGCCAATCAGGACGCGCCATTGTCTGTCACATTGAAATAGGACACCCCCTATCACCGTGGTTGAAGAAGGGTTGATGTGAGCAGACTTGCTAAGCGATCGTCTCATCTATGCTTGATCCCTCATGTCTCTGAACACCCTCAGCAATAGTGCTGCGTCAGTCTGTGCGATTGGTGGCGATTCTTTCCCAGTCATCGTAGTTAATTAATTGGTGAACTCTTAAGTGTGTTCTTGTACCGTTTCCGCTGCCCACCGCTTGCTCTCCTGCAATTTACAGTTCCCCACAGAGCAACTCTTTTGGTAGACGTTGATCCGATATGCGTACCACATGGCCAGCCCATCTCAGCTGTCCTGCACATGATCTGTATACTGGACATGCTAGTACACCTGTATTTGACATAATGTCCTGCCATCTAATCCTCGGTAGTTTCCGTAAGCAGTGCACGTGGAAGTGGTTTAACTCCCGACATGACGACTATGAACGGTCCATGTCTCACACGCATATAAAGGGGTAGGTAGAACGGCTGCAGCGTAGACTCAATTTTGTTTGAGTTGTGATCCCTCGCTCATCTCCCCCCACCTTAGTACAAAGTATGTCAAATGTCGCACCCGCCCTAGCTATTGTATTTACTTCATCATCTATGTGAACAACCTGAGACGTAGTACTCCCAAGGTACGCAAATCTGTTTACATTTTGTAGACATTTAATGTTAACATTTAATGCCCATCTTAATCCTATTGGGTTGTCTTCTATGGCCTGTCGCATCATCCAGTCAATGACAGTTAGGAAAAGAAAGGTCGATTAGGGACACCCCTGTCGTATTCCTGTTTTCCCTTTAAATGTTTGGACGTTCTGTTCAATGCTGCTTGTAAAATGTGTATCGACTTAGAATAATTGCAGCGATGAGGCTAGAAATCCCATAAGCTCTGAGTATCATCCATAAACTATTCCGCACAGCACACTTTATGTACAGTTGTCTTTGCCATTCTGAGCATTGCCCTATTATGTTTCTGAAGGAGAAGAAATAGTTTGGAGGTTGCGTGGCCTAGGGGTGAAGCGTCTGTTTCACAATCCCAACACATCCGGTTCGAATCCTGCTCGTTTGGCAGACATGTTTTTTTTCCCGCTCCTTCACGTACGGAAAGTAATGGCAACCTACCGTACTGCACACCTGACAAGAAACTTATAATAGCCAAATAGGTTGACGGTAGTAAGAAGCAAAGGACATGCTACTTACTTTTTTCATTCTCTATTTCTCTAAAGCCCTGCTTATTCCTTCCTCAATTCTATTACATGGTGCATGGATTATTATCCTATCTAGTATTTTGCTAGAAGATATTGCTCTCCAATTTGTGCAGTCTGTCTGTGAGGTCGCATCATTTTTTTTAAAAATGTAACAATCGTTACCTTGAACCATTCTCGCGGTGTTGTCTCTGTCTGCCAGATTTGTGTCAAAAGTGGATTGAATATCTTGTTGTTAATACGGGATCTGAAAACAGTTCTGAGTTCAAGCTGGCGTGCTTTATGGCTTTTCCATTTTTCACCGGTTTGATTGCCAATGGCTTTAACAGCAGGATAAAAGCTAATGGCCAGGAACTCGAAGTGGTTGACCGTTTTCAATATCTTGGGTCGATTGTCAGTGATGAAGGATCAAAATGTGAGGTGTTGGCCAGAATAGCACAGACAATAGCGGCGCTTGCATGGCTTAACAAAATCTGGCAAGATAAACGGTTAGCACTTTGCATGAAAATCAGATTAATGCGTACACTGGTGCTGGCAATATTCTTCTATGCTTGTGAAACATGGACAGTTACAGCTGACCTTCAACGAAGGATACAGGCCTTGGAGATGAGATGTTTCCGAATACATTTAAACGTCCCGTACAAAGACCGAGTTACAAATGAGGAAAATTCTAGATATAATTACAACAGCAATAGGGCCCTTTGAAGACCTCTTAGCAACTGTCAAAAGAAGGAAACTCGCTTGGTACGGTCACATATCGAGATCAAATGGTCTTGCAAATACAATCCTCCACGGAAAGGTGCGTTGCAGACGACGAAGAGGCCGTCCCAAAAAGAGATGGGAGGACAACATAAAAGAATGAACAAATCTCCGACCAGAAGAGTCACAGGCAGCGGCATCTGACAGAGAAGGGTGGCGTGGCGTTGTGAGGATGTCTTCATGTGTGCCCCAACGACCTCACCAGTTACGGGATGATCTAACCTGACCTGACCTGACCTGACCTGATAGCTGTGATAATTTCTTCCCTTCGAGGAACGTCTGCGTTTGCATCTAGGTCTGTTCCGGCCACAACCAAGTTTATCTGTCTTTTGGGTGAATTCGTATCTACTTTTTCTCTTAAATGTTCCGCCCATCATTCATCTTACCCATGCAGTGGCGCACCCTGGATTTGTTGAGGGGAGGGAGTGGTGAGGGAGGCAACAATTATTTTAGAAAACCAGTTATGGCAGCGTTTTCCTTTTCATATACGGCAGGATGTAACCTAAATTATTGCATGTAAAATGTATACTATCATTCGGGTTCTCAAGCTGTTTTCTTTAGATTAGTGTGACTGAATTACAGATTAGTGTGACAATTACAGATTAGTGTGACTGAATTACAGATTAGTGTGACTGAAGTACAGATCACTGTCCGCCTTGGAGAGGGGAAAAACTAGTAGTGTTATGTAAGTTCTATACAAGAATTTTCACTCATGGACACTATGTCAACATATACTAGTTGTTGGCTTGACCTTGACCAAAATATATTGCGTACCGGTACAAAGTTTTAGGCTATCTTATCCGCCCAAAAACAAATTCGTAAAATGTGTAGTAGCCCCAAACGTCGCAAGTAGCCCAGTTGGGAAAGTCAGTAGGCAACGGCTCCTAGAAGTTAGCCAATTCGAACACCCCATACACAAAAATAGGTAGATATGTTTGGTGGGGAGGGTGATCAACAAGGGTTTCACCGCTCACGGGATTAATGTCACCTTGCAAAGGATCCCTGGACATGGCGGGATACCATGAAACGAGATGTCTGACAGATTGGCAAAACCAGGAGCCTCCAACCACGAATTGGATAGACCTTACAGCAACATGAATTATTAAGAATAATACCAGGGAAATTTGGATGAACAGGTGGTGACGGGAACAACGGGTCGCAGTTTATTTTGTGAAATGTTAAACCAAACAGTAACGATGACATAAATAAACTAAGGGGACGGCGTGGCCTAGTGGTTAAGTGGCACGGCTCACAACCAGAAGGTGCTGGGTTCGATCCCCATCACAGCACCGGCCGTTACCCCGGGGAAGCAAACCCTTAGAAAATGCAGGAGGAAGCAGACCCTTACATAAAATGCATGCTGAAGTCGGATGCACTGGGCCGACAGGCGCAAAATAAAAACCACAGTGTAACGCACACACGCCTTGGGGAATAGGTAATTAAGGCGAACGCAAAAAAAATAAAAATAAATAAATAAACTACATGGAAGATTTCATTCTCATATTTCAGTTCCGAACAGGACACATCAGAGTCAATTACCACTTTAACCGCATCAATCCCCAGCACCTGCCCTAGTGCAGACATTGCTCTCAACCTGATGAAACAAGACGCCTATTCATTGAGTGCAAGACGCTTGTGGACATGAGGGAAAGATTCTTACAAGCACTGCCGACAATTAGCAACACCCTGTACCGAGCAGTGATACAACTGAAGAAGACCTGTTATATATATATATAAGAATGGCATTGCGCTGTCAGTAACTGAAAATGCTATGTTAAAGTCGGATTTGTTCGACCGAAAGGTACAAATATCGCAGTCAAGCTGTAAACTATCGACACAACGCATTCCATTCTCCGAACTACATTCTGCTACTTGTAAAGCCCTTTTCAGTGCTTAGTAGCGGGAGATTGAGAACAAGAAGAAGAATATTGTTAGTGTACATCATTGTATTACAGTAATGCTAGTAAACGGTAGTCTAGCTAATTTTGGGTATGTTATCGATTGATTTCCAATCCATTAATTCTTGTCGGAGTGTTGGACCGAAAGGTACAAATATCGCAGCCAAGCTATAAACTATGACACAACGCATTCCGTTCTCTGGACTACATTCTGCTACTTACCCTTTCTGGGTTTGGTAGTGGGAGATTGAGAACGAAGGAAAAGAAGAAGACAATCCATCAATGTTTTCTACATTTCCATCGGGAGCATGTGTTGTCCGCCCTCTTTCAGAGTAGCATACGGTTTTTTTCCTGCTGCCGTTTTTATCTTTCCTATTCCTGTCCATCAGTTCAATTCAGTTCATCCCGTGACATATTGGGATCGTTGGGAGTACCCCTGCTAACAGAGACGTAGCCATACCAAATGAGCTTTCGCCCTGTGATCACTGTGAGGATGTCGTCGTACAGCCCACTTGCATTCTAGATTTTTCATCCGTATTTCATCATTTATGATACGGTCTGTAGGTGACATATTCTTCTAAAATATCCATGGCTTGGATTCTTCTCTGGAGGTATGTTGCAATGGTCCAGGTTTCGAAGGCATATACGAATATTGAAAGAACCAATGAGCGCATTGATCTGACCTTTAATGCGACGGAGAGTCGTTTATCTTTCCATATAGGTTTCAATTGTGGAAGCGCTGTTGCTGTTTGTGCTATTCCGGCCAGGACCTTTGGTTCTGATCAAAACCTGCACATCGACTCTCACTTATTCCTAAGATTTGTAATCTATAGTTTCGCATTTTATCTGTAATCTGTTTTAGTTTGCCTGATTCATTCATCATCCTAACATTCTTCTTCTTCTTCTTCTTCATCGTACGCAGTCAGACAGTAACCATTATTTTTTCGAAAAAAGCGGCGGTCATCCTGAGGCTGTCGACACTGCCATTGAGCTTGTCTAGTGTTGTCTTGAGCTTGCCACTGGTGATGGCCACATCTGCTCTCTCTGATCCTCGTATGTCGGGCAGTTCTGCAGCAGATGCTCAGCGGTCATTTTCCCGGTACTACACGGGCATTCGTCGGTACCACCTATCTTCAACTTGTTGAATAGGTGGTACCTCAGTCTATTGTGGCCAGTGCAAAGTCTGAAGACAACGACCTGCTCTCTTCGGTTCAACTGGTAATAGGCATCGTTTTTGGTGTAGCCGGTATGTTCAGTTTCCCATTTGGTCATGTATCTGGCTTTGATAAGCCGTTTTGACTCTTCGTATGTCATGCTAGTATCTGTTTGTGGTAGTCTTGCGCCTTCTTTTGCCAGTCTGTCTGCCTCCTTGTTGCCTTGGATGTTGCAGTGTGATGGGACCCACTTTACCACTACCCTTTTTGGTGCGGACTGCTGGCATAGTTGACAGAGTACTGCTCTTAAGTCATTAAGCTCAGTGTTTTTCTCGCTTTTTAGCGCTGTGACTACGGCCACAGCATCTGTAAGCAGGACTGTATGGCTTTCATTTTCTTTATGTGTCACCATTTCTTCCACTGCCGCCCTCAGTGCCTCTGTCTCCGCTCTGAAATTGCTTGTGTACTTACCAGTAGCGAATGACAGTGTTATATTTCTGCCATTTGGTAGGTTCGGGAATGCTCCTGCCCCTCCGTTCTGTGTAGTGTTTGTTACAGAACCGTCGGTGTATGCATGGGCCCAGTCCATGCTTGGGTAGTTTTTCGATATGAAGCTTAGGGTAGTATCTCTCCTTTCTTTTTCAGTCTGGCAGTTTTTGTTTCCAATACCTGGTACATTTTCTACCACCTCTGGAAATATATCCTGCCTCCAGGTAGGTTTTCGTACAGTAGTGAAGGGCTTTGGTGTTGTTAGTGCGTTTATGGGATCTTCGTGCATCTTTGCTTTGGATCCTAACATTCAAATACGCAATTCTCATATCAGGTTTTGCAATCAGGATATCCGTGGGCCAGCCGCTTCCTTTCGACTTTCACCACTGGCTGTCATATGAGTTTTGCACTACGGATGTTATTCCCACGGTAAAGTAAGTTCATCTGTTGGTCTTTCTCGGACAACGTATTTTTTATTACTCAGACAAGAGTGTCGGTACTGTGCCGAAACACCCGAACCTAGAGGGCCGCGTCGCCTTTCTTAGTATGCCCCCCTTCCAGTAAACTGTCCGGCTTTGGTGCCACTGACAGAAATATACGTTCCAATGTACAGCTCACCAGATAACTGGATCACGCAACTGGTGGGAAAATGGTGTGGGTTCCGTGAGCCATTTATTGTACGCGTGTAAATCAGTTAGAAGGTCATACACTGATTAGAGACAATTGAAAAATGTGGTTAGCAGTTTCTCAAAGTGTCATTGGATGGCAGCAACATCCAACTTTGTGATTACCTTAGGTAACAGACGCTATGTGTCGCATGCATGTGAGCAGCTCAGATACAAAATAATGTCCATGCTCACAAAGTGTATAATGAAAGAACAGCGTGCCGTTCTGCGTTGTTGTGGGCCAAAAGAGCTTTCTGCAAAGGATACAAAATAATGTCCATGCTCACAGAGTGTTTAATTAAAGAACAGCGTATATCGTTCTGCGTTGTTGTGGGCCAAAAGAGCTTTCTGCAAAGGTGTAACAGAGGCTTTAGGACAGGGGTGATGTGGTTGCTGATAACAATGGTACCTGAACATGTTAAAGCTTAAAGCTACCTGAATGCGTGTCAATGTCACTCATCACCTCAACAAAGGAGAACAGAGTTGGGGCAAAGAATGTGGACAGGAGGTAGGAGCTGACCACTGGCCTTCTGATTTGGGTAGGGGGAGAATGAGTGACAGATGTATTGGCAGCGGAGCTTGCTGGGATAGATGAGTGACAGGTGTGCAAAGTATTTCGTTCCAATAAGACTGAATAGAGCCATCCCCCTGAGATCCATTGGTCAGCTGTGTATATAACTTGAGACAAAGTTTGGCTGAGGAGGCTGGATGAGAGAGGATGGATAGAGAGATGAGAGCGAGAGAGAGAGAGACGGAATTTAGATAGTATGTTTAGCTCACCGACTTAGATAGAGCAGCGATTGATAGACGGTTGTACGAATGTTAGTGATAGAACAGGATCGCTCAAGTAGGTGTGTGAGTTTTGTATTAATAGATAATCTGAACGTGTGTTGAAAGGAGGAGACATTGTGAACGAGGTATGTTCAGATCGCCCGACTGAGGGGATTTGAGCGAGGAAGTGTTTTTGAAGGTGTGTTGAGGGAGCAGATTTGAGAGGTGTGTGTGGCAATAGAACTGGGTTTTAGATAGTTGGGAATTCCATCGATAGCTAATGCTTAAAATTTCCGCTTTAGTTAATATGTATATTAACATATATATAGAATACTTAGTTAAGATTAAATGTATTGCTTCCAGTTTGCTATCTTGGCTTGGCTTGGCTTCGTTCGTTCTCAATCTCCCACTACCAAACCCTAAAAGGGCTTAAGTAGCAGAATGTAGTCCAGAGAACGGAATGCGTTGTGTCGTAGTGTACAGCTTGACTGCGATATTTGCACCTTTCGGTCCAACACATCCGACTTCAGCAAGCATTATTTTAGTACCGGGTTAGCATTCCCTCTTCGATCCCTTCTCGTTAGCCAGTCAGCCCTGTTGCAGTCTGTTATCCAGGATCACCACGTGGGGGTGTAGAAGGTTCTTGGCAGCTCTGGTTCGGTGGCCCTGACGCTAGCAGTCAGCTATGGGTCGCTGACCACTGCAGCTCATGCACTGCTCATCATCTTGACCCCAGTTTGCTATCTTCTGTATTCTAGAATTATCTTGGTCAAAACTCGTATCACTCACTGACATCTCTCACTTGACGTTTATTTGGTATCGAGTTACCAATGACTCCTTACATCCCGAGGTGTATTTGAAAAGACGGACTGCGGTCTTTCTGTCTGTAGTGCTATGTCAGGCTTCTCATTAAGCTCACTACCTTGGAGATGAGAATGTTGATCTTCACATCGTGGGCCATATTGCTGTGACACAGTCTGTAAGTATGAGCACGAACGAGGATTGGAGGTGGGGGTCTTGATCAGCATGTTTCACCTGACCTGATTACTCTTCGATCGGAGTTCGAACGGATGTTTCAGACGATTAAGTAGCTTACACGTAATACAAATGAGTAATAGACATGTAATACAATTAAGAAACAAAACAATAACAAAATTAAATAAAACATAATTAAATAATACACATGTAACACAATTAAGTAACAGGCAAATAATACAATTAAGTAGCATGCAAAGTAAATAAGTAACAAGAAAATAACACAATTAAGTAATAGACTGGTAACAGAACTAAATACACTATTACATAATACACAAATAACACAATTAAGTAACAGGTAAATAACACATTTAATTAAGAGACAAATAAATCAATTAAGTAACGGGAAAATAACACAATTAAGTAACACACAATTACACAGTTAAGTAACAGACTAGCAACAACTAAATAACACTATTACATAATACACAAAGAACACACTTAAGAGCAGCTTGCTCGTTACTTCATCCACCGGTACATTTTACACAGTTTATAAGTTCTCCATCCCAGAGAGATATGATAAGGTATTTGGTGTTCTAGAGCTTGGACATATATGTAAAGGTATTTGGTGTTCTAGAAATTGGACATATATGTAAAGGTATTTTGTATTCTAGAGATTGGACATATATGTAAAGGTATTTGGTGATTTAGAAAGTGGACATATATGTAAAGGTATTTGGTATTCTAGAGATTGGACATATATGTAAAGGTATTTTGTGTTCTAGAGATTGGACATATATGTAAAGGTATTTTGTGTTCTAGAGATTGGACATATATGTATATGTAAAGGTATTTTGTGTTCTAGAGATTGGACATATATGTATATGTAAAGGTATTTCGTGCTCTAAAGAATAGTCAAATCAGTCACTATCACGGCGTTTATTCTCATTGCTAGGGCTGATTTGGGGATTTATCGTAATAAGGAACAAAGGGTCGTTTGACCTTGCAGTCACTGCAGCTTGTGCAGGTAAGTTTTTATTTGTTCCCCGATACAAATAAAAACCTATATCTTACCGAAGTTTTAAACCCGTTACCTCCTTGTCTAAAAGGCCGTTTTGTAAACCTTTGGGCCACCCGGTCCTCTTCTCATGAAATCTGTAGTAATGAGAAATATCTGCACCGATGATATTTGCGTTGGCCTGTGTGTGGGTATTAAGTGTTTAAAGATGTACACGCTGAACATTGCTTTGGCCTGTGTGTGAGTGGGTATTAAGTGTGTAAAGATGTACACGCTGAACATTGCTTTGGCCTGTGTGTGGGTATTAGGTGTGTAAAGATGTACAAGCTGAACATTGCTTTGGCCTGTGTGTGGGTATTAAGTGTGTAAAGATGTACACGCTGAACATTGCTTTGGCCTGTGTGTGGGTATTAGGTGTGTAAAGATGTACAAGCTGAACATTGCTTTGGCCTGTGTGTGGGTATTAAGTGTGTAAAGATGTACACGCTGAACATTGCTTTGGCCTGTGTGTGGGTATTAAGTGTGTAAAGATGTACACGCTGAACATTGCTTTGGCCTGTGTGTGGGTATTAAGTGTGTAAAGATGTACACGCTCAACATTGCTTTGGCGTGTGTGTGGGTATTAGGTGTGTAAAGATGTACAAGCTGAACATTGCTTTGGCCTGTGTGTGGGTATTAAGTGTGTAAAGATGTACACGCTGAACATTGCTTTGGCCTGTGTGTGCGTGGGTATTAAGTGTGTAAAGATGTACACGCTGAACATTGCTTTGACCTGTGTGTGGGTATTAAGTGTGTAAAGATGTACACGCTCAACATTGCTTTGACCTGTGTGTGGGTATTAAGTGTGTAAAGATGTACACGCTGAACATTGCTTTGACCTGTGTGTGGGTATTAAGTGTGTAAAGATGTACACGCTGAACATTGCTTTGGCCTGTGTGTGTGGATATTAAGTGTGTAAAGATGTACACGCTGAACATTGGTTTGGCCTGTACAGAAGCAACAGTCCGGTATTAACTTGACGGTTACATATTTATTAGCCAGCACTTGTATTCCCCTTGCCCCTCGCCACATTAATTCCTCCAAAGACCGTCACGGATCTTGAAATGCTGACAAACTTACAAGAGGGTTTTTATTTCTTTTGTGAATGGGACGACGCATGATTGACTTTGCAGCCAATTCTGACAGCTAACACACTTGTCGCTGTGCTTAAACCTGAGTCGAGCTAATTGACGCCTTGTGCTGAAAAAAGAGTTATCAGTTGAGAAGGAAAGAATATTGTGGGGTGGGGGGTGGGAAAGGGGGAGGGGGGGGGAGAGACGAAATTAAACATGATTAGCTAAACCACCGCTCCTGATTGGACGAAGCATAAAGGTTTGCCTGAGAGGTCGAAGTAGAAAGGTTTGAGAGGTCGACGTATAAATGTTTGACAGAGATCGAAGTAGAAAGGTTTGCATGAGAGGTCGAAGAAGAATAATTTGCCTGAGAGATCGAAGTAGAAAGGTTTGCATGAGTGGTCGAAAAAGAAAGATTTGCATGAGAGGTCGAAGTATAAGGGTTTGTCTGAGAGGTCGAAGTAGAAAAGTTTGCTTGAGAGGTCGAAGTAAAAAGGTTTGTCTGAGAGGTCGAAGCATAAAGGTTTGCCTGAGAGGTCGAAGTAGAAAGCTTTGAGAGGTCGACGTAGAAATTTTTGACTGAGAGGTCGAAGTAGAAAGGTTTGCCTGAGAGGTCAAAGTAGAAAGATTTGCCTGACCGAACGAAGTACAAAGGTTTGTATGAGAGGAAAATGCAGAAAGGTTTGCCTGAAAGCACAACGCAAAAAAGGCGCGCATTAGAGGACGAAGTAGAAAGGTTTGCCTGAGAGGACAAAGTAGGAGTGTGTACAAGTCAGCTAGAGAAACTCATTATTGGCTCTTTCCGTCTTGTCAGACGATAGTAAGTTGTGCTTTGAAAAAAAGGGATGTAACTACAGTCCATGATGATAACGAATGTGACTCGTAAGACCAATCCGGGCAGAGAAGCGTCCAGTGTGTGCGAGGAAAGTCAGGACTTTGCGGCATCGCATGGTGTGGCGTGTCTACTCAAGCGCCGAGTCCTTAGCCTATCCGCAACCAGTATCTTCTTTGTCCTGATCTTGTTACTCCATGCAACACGATCCATGGCGTTGTTCCCATGAATTAAATCGATGCCCGCCTCATTCATATGCATGGATCGGGGACGGCGTGGCCTAGTGGTTAAGTGGCACGGCTCACAACCCGAAGGTGCTGGGTTCGATCCCCATCACAGCACCGACCGTTACCCCGGGGAAGCAAACCCTTAGAGAATGCAGACCCTTACATTAAATGCATGCTGAAGTCGGATGCACTGGGCCGACAGGCACAAAATAAAAACCACAGCGCAACGCACACTGCTTTGGGGATTAGAGAAATAAGGCAAACGCAAAAACAAAAACAAGAAATATCCATGGATCTTTGAGCATCCATGATACTTCCCCATCAAATGACATTACATATACAGCCTATAGGCCTTCCTGGATAGCAGTATCGTCGATTCTGCTAAATTGCAAACAATCATAGAGTGATTATAAAAATGGGCGATTTAAAAAGAAAATGACACACCGAAAATTGGAAAGCATTTGTTTTCTTCATTATAGAATAAAGAAACATAAATAGGAAAATTCTTAGAGAAACTCCACGACATTTTATAACATAAAGGTGAGAGAGATTAAAAATAGACGCGGGAAAGCAGTCAGCGAGTTGAGACAAAGGTGTAAACTAAGGATACAGATATGGAGTGAGATACGTAGCCAATCAATCGACAGGGAGTTGTCTTCGCTTATCTTTGTCTCTGGATTAGATTTAATACAAAAGAATTCACGAATATGCCAAAACAAGCAGTCACCTTGCTGGCAATGTTCATTTATCCTAAGCGTATTGTTAGTATCTGGTACTTGACAAACAAAGCCAGGCAAACAAACATGAAGAAAGCCAAATCATTATTGTCTATTTCGGAACGTTCCAATTAAATATTATTATCCGATATGTAGGTCATTGTATTTTTTAACACGTGCGCCTAAATTAGTCTTTCATATTCGTACAGGAAAGTATATCATCGACACAGTCTCATACCAAATATATATTGAGCATTGAATTAGCTAGCGGCTGACAGTGACTCATAGTTGACAGCTTGCATTAGGGTCAGCGAAGACCATTTTCCACTTCCAAGTCCTCAAGCGGCGGCACTTGAAACAGGATGTTGCAGTGGGAAGGCAAACGTGGGATCCAAAAGAGCCAGTTTAAATAGGATATGTCGGACTAATAGAAGCAACTTCGCTGTCAACTATGACGCAACGTCACAAGCGGGTGGATGTATGTATTCATTCATTCACTCACTCACGCACGCACGCACTCACTCACGCACACACACAATACGCTCGGCTATTTGGGAGAGAAGTAGAAGAGTAGCCGAAGTAATTTGAATCACATGGCAAAACATGTTCAAATGACGATCTCATGCAGAAGAAACGGCAACAAACATCTGAATAACAAGACATTTCCTCCACGTCCGTAATCAACAAAAGATGTTTCTCAGACAAGCTATTTTATGGTAGTTTTCAATTTTTTAAATCCTCGAAGGGAAAGACGTTCACAAGCTAAAAGGATAATATTTCGTGAATACAATTCTTACATGGAATTCTACAAACAATAACAAAATGAAAACAATGGAGACGTTTTTTTAAAAAGCCCATACGACCATCACGTAGAAGCCTCTACTATCCAAAGATCCGGGAAATACCAGAAAGTCCACGTGAAAAAAATACCGGTCTCCGTTGTGATTTTAACCTGCGAAATCCAGCACCCGAGACTGATGATTTATCTCGAGACAACTCAGTCCTTTCTGTATTACACACGGACATCACGAGGCTGGACTTGACGAGAATGGCGACTTTCACCCTGTTTGCGGACAGTGCCAATTGTGGTGTGGCTAAGAAATATTCACACAGGACTGACACATCGGCTCTGCGGCCCTGTCACAGAGTATTCGACCTCCAGCTATCAGCCGGTATGGACTTCGTTCCGCCAGGAGAGGCGTTTGCCCCGCCTAGCAACATTCGCAAGACACAGCACTCGCACGCTGAGAACAGTAGTGAGATGTGATGTCCCTACGACCTCTTATGATTACGGGAAAGACAAGACGAAACGAGAGAGAAGATCCAGCTACAGCAACACCCCCACCTCGCCCTGTCCGAATACCAGTCCCCTTGGGCATTTCTTTTCACCCATTTACTGAATTTGAGATCACTGCTAATTCTTCATTACCCAAATTCACCTCCAGCGATGATGAGGATGAAGTTTATCTACCCTTCAGTGATCACGAGAAAGAACCAGATCCTCATCTACTCATCGGAGATGATGTGGGGGCCCCACCAGCCTTACTTCCCCACTCCCTACCAACCACCATCATCACATCAGCTACTGCGTCAGCCATCAAGTAAATATTTTATTTGTGGTTATCTTATTTGTGTGTTTATTTATCTACGAAAGAAGATTAAATCCTTTGAGCTAAAATACTACAGGAGGGTGCTCAAAATAACACGGATAGCGGGGGGAACTCCGCAGAAAACCCTAAAGGACTTGGATATACTTCTTCTTCTTCGTTCGTTCTCAATCTTCCACTACTAAACCCTGAAAGGGCTTAATTAGCAGAATGTAGTCCAGAGAATGGAATGCGTTGTGTCGTAGTTTACAGCTTGGCTGCGATATTTGCACCTTTCGGTCCAACACATCCGACTTTAGCAAGCATTTTTTGAGTACCTGGTTAGCATTCCCTCTTCGATCCCTTCTCCTTAGCCAGTCTACCCTGCTGCAGCCTGTTATCCAGGATCACCGCGTGGAGGTGTAGAAGGGTCTTGGCAGCTATAGTTCGCTGGCCCTGATGCTAGCAGTCAGCTATGGGTCGCTGACCACTGCAGCTCATGCGCTGCTCAGCGTCTTGATCCCACTTGGATATACGAAGCGTGTTCAAATGAAACCGCCCGTTTGCGCACATGGACCTACGGCGAGGAGTTTGATGACGTCACGTCTGACTTTATAAGCACATACTAATGTACACGTGTGCACGTGTTCCTTATCCTCGCATTCATAGGTTCTGCTGTAGACCGTTGAGAAAATGGTGGGTGTGATACGGAATCCGCCCAGGGTTGATCAGCGAGAAGTTATTCAGTTCCTAACAGCTGAAGGGAGTCGACCAGTTGACATTCAGCGCAGAATCCAAGGAGTGTATGGTGACCAAAGTATGTGGAAGACAACAGTGTATGACTGGGCAAGGCTGTTTAGGGAAGGCTCATGTTGTTGCTACAGAAGAAGCCATTGCCGATATTGATGCAGCAATATGGTTGGACCGTCATCTGAGCTTACGTTCGCCAACAGAGGAATAATTCGCTGTGTCGCTTGGGACAGTTTAAATGTTAGTTAGGAAGATACTGAAGTATTAGGAGGCGTGTTCACATGCAATGGACGCATCTCGGATCACCAAAACCCCAAACAAATTAAAATCACAGGTTCCTACTGGTAAAGTTATGCTGATCGCATTTAAAAAAAAATAATGAAGGGCTTATTTTGACAGACTTCAAAGAGCCTGGCGTGAACATCTGTGACATCCGCTACAAAGGCACACTAGACATCCTGCATACAGTCATCAGGAATAAACTATCCGCATGCTTTCACTTGGTATGATTCTATTGCACGACAATTCTCTTCCGCGTATCGCAAACATTGTGCAGTAAATGTTTGCACTGATAAGTTTGGAAGTTCTGCCACACCCAGCCTATAGCCCCGACCTGTCATCATGTTTGTTTCATTTCTTCGGACACTTAATAAATTGCTAAAGGGACAACGATTCGACTCCGATGCAGACATCATGGCATCGGTGACCGAATGGTTCAATGAGCAACCAAAGCAACCATTTTACTCGGACGACATTCGGCGTCTACCCAAGCAGTGGGATGTGTGTTTGACAACCATGAGCGACTTTTTCTAACGAGCCCCGGTGCATGCTTGCTTCATAACAATTGGTTTGTTTAATAAAAGCCTCCTCTGGCCCCTTGTTAAGTTCACTTCAAGTTCAGTTTCCACGGTGGAGGTCGTCTAATGAATGGTCAACGTTTCTTGCCTTAATGGTACAGTCTGCCAGACTTTCTCCAAGTCCATCGCTTGGTGATATCGTTCCACTAGTAGCGATGTTTACCTATAGCATGCATGTCCTCCACCTTTCCTTCAAGTATTGTTTGCTATGTCTTTTTACGAGCTCAAAATACCGTAACTGTTGCAATGATTTCGTTCATCAACTCTCTTTGTATCTCTTATTTCTTCAGGACTACGTTATTTGTTTTCTTTTCTTTCAAAGAGATTCGCCCCATTTGGCCGCATATCTTCTTCTTCGTCGACCATTCTCAAACTCCCACTATCAAGCCATGAGTAGGAATCAAGATGCTGTGCAGCACATGAGCTGCAGCGGTCAGCGACCCATAGTTGACTGCTAGCGTCAGGGCCAGCGAAATAGAGCTGCCAAGACCCTTCTACACCTCCACGCGGTGATCCTGGATAACAGGCTGCAGAAGGGCAGACTGGCTAAGGAGAATGGATAGAAGAGAGAATGCTAACATGGTACTCAAAATATGCTTTCTGAAGTCGGATGTGTTGGACCGAAAGGTGCAAATATCGCAGTCAAGCTGTTAACTACGACACAACGCATTCCGTTCTCTGGACTACATTCTGCTACTTAAGCCCTTTCAGGGGTTGGTTGTGGGAGATTGAGAACGAACGAAGCCAAGCCATGAATAGGACTTTGTAAATAGCAGGATGTAGTCCGGTGAAGGGAATGCGTTGTGTCGTAGTTTTCAGCTTGACTGGGATATTTGCACCTTTCGGTCCAAACCATCCGATTTGAGCATGACATTTTTGGGTACCGGGTTAGTCTTCCCTCTTCGATCCCTTCTCCGTAGCGAGTCTGTTATGCTGCAACCTGTTATCCAGTACCACGACGTGGCGGTGGAGAAGAATCTTGGCAGCTCTGGGCTGATGGGCCCTGGCGCTAGCAGTCAGCTTTGGGTCAGCTTATGCACTGCTCGGTTATCTTGATCCCAAATTGTCCGCGTATGAAACACACTTAAAACAAATTATTATCATGTGTTCATTGTCCACGTTGCTACACCATAGTGTGTATACGTGTATACAAACCAGTTGATCACTTTCATTTTCAATTTGTGAACGACTTGCTTGAATGTCAAGGACTCATATTGGAGAGAACAGCTTGGGCCATCCCTATTCTCTTCCTTATTTCGTTTTCGCATCTCACATTAATATTATTTCCAAGATAGGAAAAACTGTTGACCTGTCCTAGTATTTAACCGTTTATTTTTATATGGTTATCTGTAGAGTAGATTTCGAGTCTACTTTGATAATTCTGAGTGTCAACGTCTAAATCCATATACGTGACTTTTGTTCTTTTCTTGAATCACCGATTCCTGGAGTCCTTGTTCGCTTTCAGCTAGCAGAACTGTGTTATCTGCATATATGTAATTATTTATTGATGCCCCATGCATAATGTGTCGTGAAATGTCCTCTATCTGTAGTCAAATGTATTCTGTGTAAATGTTAGACGACAGACAATGGGAAAATACGCACCCGTGTCGTACTCGTATTTGTATATCTTTACATGGTGACTGAATCCTGTCAGATCTTAGTATCCATTGGCTCCCATTATAAGTTACTGGCTGTTCTCCTCTTTTCCATGCATACCTATGCTGTTCAACATCTACATGGATAAAATCACATCAGAGAGCAGTCAAATTGAGACATTAGAAGTAGAACCGAACTCTTCTTCTTCTTCTTCTTCATCGTACGCTGTCAGGCATCAACCTTTATTTTTTCGAAAAAAGCAGCGGTCATCCTGAGGCTGTCGACACTGCCATAGAGCTTGTCTAGTGTTGCCACTGGTGATGGCCACATCTGCTTTCTCTGATACTCGTATGTCGGACAGTTTTGCAGCAAATGTTCAGCCAGTACCGCACGGGCATTCGTCAGTGCCACCTATCTTCAATTTGTTGAATAGGTGGTACCTCAGTCTATTGTGGCCAGTGCGAAGTCTGAAGACCACGACCTGCTCTCTTCTGTTCAACTGGTAATAGGCATCGTTTTTTGTATAGCCAGTATGTTCTGTTTCCCATTTGGTCATGTATCTAGCTCTAATAAGCCGTTTTGACTCTTCGTATGTCATACTAGTATCTGGTTGTGGTAGTCTTGCACCTTCTTTTGCCAGTCTGTCTGCCTCCTCGTTGCCTTGGATGTTGCAGTGGGATGGAACCAACTGTACCCCTACCCTTTTTGGTGCGGACTGCTGGCATAGTTGACCGAGTCCTGTTCTTAAATCATTAAGTTGAACCGAACTCAATACATGCCAATGATAAAATTAAACTGTACGATCACATGAACGCGCTTGCGACAACCTGTGGAAAATACAACGTGTAAGGGATCAAGATGATGTGCAGTGCATGAGCTGTAGCGACCCATAGCTGACTGCTAGCGTCAGGGCCAGCTACCCATAGCTGACTGCTAGCGTCAGGGCCAGCGACCCATAGCTGACTGATAGCGTCAGGGCCAGCTACCCATAGCTGACTGCTAGCGTCAGGGCATCGACCCATAGCTGACTGCTAGCGTCAGAGCCAGCGACCCATAGCTGACTGCTAGCGTCAGGGCCAGCGACCCATAGCTGACTGCTAGCGTCAGGGCCAGCGAGCCATAGCTGACTGCTAGCGTCAGGGCCAGCGAGCCATAGCTGACTGCTAGCGTCAGGGCCAGCGACCCATAGCTGACTGCTAGCGTCAGGGCCAGCGAGCCATAGCTGACTGCTAGCGTCAGGACCAGCGACCCATAACTGACTGCTAGCGTCAGGGCCAGCGACCCATAGCTGACTGCTAGCGTCAGGGCCAGCGACCCATAGCTGACTGCTAGCGTCAGGGCCAGCGAGCCATAGCTGACTGCTAGCGTCAGGGCCAGCAAACCAGATCAGCCAAGACCCTTTTACACCCTTCACAGTTATTTTTAGTAACGGCGATGATGAATAGACTGGCTGTATACAGACTCTATGTAGAGTCCTTTAACCATTATGATGAAGTTAAGTTTAAGATTCCTCCTCCCCCCACCTCCACACACAGTTGATCCAGTCAGTTGGGCATAAATGCCGTAATGTTAGGTTGATAGATCATATATTATTGAAGAAGTGCCAAGTTTTATTTTGTCATTGACAAAGATGGAGGACCAAACGAAAATGTTATCTCCAAGATTAACAAAGTTAGTTATGAATTCAATTAACCTTACCCTATATTAGTAATCAGTAGCCTTCTCAAAGGCAATGAAGATCAAGCTGACCAACACTATATATATACAAGTGGGATCAAGACGCTTAGCAGCGCATGAGCTGCAGTGGTCAGCGACCCATAGCTGACTGCTAGCGTCAGAGCCAGCGAACCAGAGCTGCCAAGACCCTTCTACACCCCCACGCGGTGATCCTGGATAACATGCTGCAGCAGGGCAGACTGGCAAAGGAGAAGATATCGAAGAGGGAATCCTAACCCAGTACTCAAAAAATGCTTGCTAAAGTCGGATGTGTTGGACCGAAAGGTGCAAATATCGCAGTCAAGCTGTAAACTACGACACAACGCATTCCGTTCTCTGGACTACATTCTGCTACTTACCCTTTCAGGGTTTGGTAGTGGGAGATTGAGAACGAACGAAGAAGAAGAAGATAAGTATTTAGTTTCTTATGTTGGTCTATGACAAAAGGCGTTTTTGTATTCTATAAAGCACACATAAATGAGTTTTTTTCTGTACTGTTATATATTTTTCTCCGCTAGTGTTCTTATACAGCAGTTTACAGTTCTACTGTTCTGTTGAAATTCAAATTTTTCCCCAAGAACGTGCTTGTCTAATTTTGTCCTGTATCATTTGAAGCGGTGCTTATTGGTGTTAAATGCTAGAAAAACTGAAAATGCGATTGCACGAGGTTTATATAACAAAAAAGATGTCAAGTCGGTAGGTATAGATCTCGTACTGTAGATATAACATTTATTATTGATTTTACCTGCACTGAATTACTCTATATCTTCTATCAGTTCTATATTTATTGTATCTATGCCCGTTGTTGTCCTTTGCTCATATTATATATAATCATCATGTAGTTTGTCCTTGGCAGAACGTCGCTCTCATCATAGACTTTCGATAGGAGTCTCGATCAGTAGGTCAGTCTACCAGATTGCTCCATGTTTAGGGTGTTCTTCATGTCTTGTGTCCATCTACGTCTTTGTCGGTTTCTGTCTCGTCTTTCTGGAACAATGCCCTCGGACTGTTTTTTCCAGTCCGTCATGGCGCTTGATGTGGCTGAAAAACATCAGGTTCCGAGACATAACGTGGTTTATAAGATCCTGCAGGATGGCTTTATTTGTTATTTTCTTTACCCAAGATATTTTGTCTCGAAAGCCCCAATCCTCTTTCTTAAAATGTTTGCGTGTTGGTCATGTCTGACATCTGTACACTGCCACCGGGAATACGCATGTTCTGAGGATATTTGTTTGTTTTTTTGTTTTTTTCGTTCGCCTTATTTATCTATTCCCCAAGGCGTGTGTCCGTTACACTGTGGTTTTTATTTTGCGCCTGTCGGCCCAGTGCATCCGACTTCAGCATGCATTTTATGTAAGGGTCTGCTTCCTCCTGCATTTTCTAAGGGTTTGCTTCCCCGGGGTAACGGCCGGTGCTGTGATGGGGATCGAACCCAGCACCTTCTGGTTGTGAGCCGTGCCACTTAACCATTAGGCCACGCCGTCCCCTCTGAGGATATTCAATTTTAATTCTTTGTTAGTATTATGCCCCAAATTTTGTATATTATTCAGTTTCTGCATCGCTATGGACAATAGCATCCCCATTTCTCTCGCACAATCCCCATCGTATGTTATCAAAGAGCCAATATGTATATACACTTCTGATTTAACGATACTGGGCACGCCATTATTAAATTGTGTAGGGTTGTCGCCGAATCACGTACATTGTCTGCCCACCTGTTGATATATTTTTCTCATTAAGTTAAGATGTCTTCATTGTTACCTTGAATGTATCCTCATCTCCGAGCCAGTCTTGTCTAATTAGATAGAAGTTATATTTTATGTACTCACATCTGTGCTTCTTTCCCATGTCTTCTGCTACCTTGCCTTTTGATTCTATCTACTGCTCCTTTGAGCTCCGGCAGTCTTTATCGTTTTGTTCCGCAGCCTATATTCTTGAGTGCTTTTTTGCTCTTCCCCCCCCCCCCCCCCCGCCTCGTTCTATCCCCCACTTTGCTAAATATATCGTCAGTCAGCCATACTTGATTTTCGTTAACCTCTTTATTGGTTGAGCTTTATTAACTACCAGTATATTTGCTTGTAGATAGTTAGTACTTATATTCTCTTCTGGACTTTCTCTTTCGCATTGATCAATACCGTCTGTCAGTAAGTTATCAGACTTTTTTTCTTTTCACAATATATTTCCGTTTAATTTCTAGCAGCATCAATGCTGATAATATATATTTATTTATATATATATTGTTAATATGGTTGCTAAGAATGTCAAGAGTGTCCTGCAGTTGCCACACACAAAAAATTACATCATAATTGCAGCTCAAAGATGGCCGCCCCACTAATCACATGCACAATATATATATATATATATATATATATATATATATATACTGAAGCTCAGTGGTCTCGAGGTACGGTGTCCGCTTCGAGTGCGGGTTCAAATCATGGTTGAGACCGGCATTTATTTTCACGTGGATCTTCTAGTAACAATTCCCCTGATATCTGGGTAGTGAGATCGGACTCCCGTGTTCAGTGTAGAGCACGTTAAAAATCCCTTGGCAGTTGGAAATCGGAAAGAGTAGGCTTAACGGCCACTGTCCGGACAAAATTCAAAAAATAAAGTTAAAACTAGCCAAATTAGTAGTATCTTCATTCCCCGATGAATTTCTATAGGTTTCATCCCTTCGCTGCTAAACAACGGGTGACAGAAAGCTGCTCCTCTTTAGTGCATGCCAATAGTGGGGCGCCCATCTTTTAGCTGCAATTATGATGTCATGTTTTTGTTATGGCACTTGCAGGACACTCCTAACATCATTAGCAACCTTATTGACAAGTTACATTACAAAGGCATGTATATATATATATATATATATATATATATATATATATACATATATATACATATATATATATATATATATATACATATATATACATATATATATATATATATATATATATATATATATATATATATATATATATATTCGGGCATCCTTTATTTATGTGTTGTCTGTGTTTTTCAGTCTGATGGCTATTTTCATCACTACAGGATTGTGATCGGAATTTAGGTCAGCACCTGGATATGTTTGTGCCACTTTAAATTGCCACCACGTTTTTAATCTGTACGTTATCATAATAAAGTCAATCTGATTTCTCACTATATCTCCTGAGCTTTTCCACGTGGATAATGTCCTTGAAGATTATTGGGGAAATGTGTGACAAATAACTGAAGTTATCTTCACAAAAATGTATCATCTACCTCTTCTATCGTTTTCTTCACATTTCCAAATTGGCCGACTATAATTTTTATTTTAATGTTGTTTCGAATACCCATAATTTTCACTCTTTTGTGCGCCCTGAAAAGGGCATTAAGTGGCGAGTTGCAGTAGCTTTCCTCACATCCCGAGCGTTCAGTTGAAGGTGGGACCGTGGTCCTCCAGACGGATGTGCTATGCTGTGCTTCATCTGCGTGACACTCACTACTACGGGGATCACGTCGACCCACATCTCATCAGCCAGCAAACAGCAAGTTTCCAGGGAACGATACATGGAAGAGAGATAGTGGTCTTGGTTAGTATACTGTGCTTGACCCTGACGCGACGTTTCTTTCTTTTTGTTCTCTCTCTCTCTCTCTCTCACTCACACTCACACTCTCACACACACACTCTCACATACACACACACTCACACTCTCTCTCTCCTTCCCTTCCTCTCTCTCTCGCACGCACGCACGCACACACCCACACGCACACACGAGGGTAGTCTAGTAAATATCCGGATTTTGACAGGATAACCCGAAAACAAAATGTCAGTATAATAACTATTCCAAAGTGAACAGCATATTTGTGACACCTGGTGGTGGAAGGAGTAAGTGTCTACTGTTATCCCGCGCTTTGTTTTTTCAAAATGGCGTCGGACCAGTTGAGACATGGGAGCACCACTACACGCCTGAACATGGGAGTACCACTACACGCCCGAGACATGCGAGCACCACTACACGCCTGAACATGGGAGTACCACTACACGCCCGAGACATGCGAGCACCACTACACGCCTGAGACATGCGAGCACCACTACACGCCTGAGACATGCGAGCACCACTACACGCCTGAGACATGCGAGCACCACTACACGCCTGAGACATGGGAGCACCACTACACGCCTGAACATGGGAGTACCACTACACGCCCGAGACATGCGAGCACCACTACACGCCTGAGACATGCGAGCACCACTACACGCCTGAGACATGCGAGCACCACTACACGCCCGAGACATGCGAGCACCACTACACGCCTGAGACATGCGAGCACCACTACACGCCTGAGACATGCGAGCACCACTACACGCCCGAGACATGCGAGCACCACTACACGCCTGAGACATGCGAGCACCACTACACGCCTGAGACATGCGAGCACCACTACACGCCTGAGACATGGGAGCACCACTACACGCCTGAGACATGGGAGTACGAGACAAAGAGAGCGCCCATGCAATGAAAACCTCCAGTATCACCCCACCCCAACCCCCACCCCTCCCACCTTCCAAAGAACCGTCCGTCCATGGGTAAGGTTACGGAATAGGTGGGTTGTTTTTTTTTGTTTTTTTCACCACAAATGTATTGTGTATGTGGATGTCTTGAAAAGGGGAGAAACTATAAATGATGAGAACTACTCTTCGCTACTTTCTAATACAGTTAGGCAGGCCATTCCCAAGAAACGCACAGGATTTTTCAGTGAAGGTGTCCTTCTCCAACACGACAACAAGAGACGCCATACGATTACCAAAACTATGGCAGCTATTGACCAATTTGCATTAGAAGGTACTGCCCCACCGGCCTTGGCTCCGAGTGATTTTCACCTCTAAAGAGCATCTCGTAGGACAAAAGTTTAACACGGATAACGAAGCGCGTCAGTAAGTTCTCCAATGGCTCAGGGACCAGCCAACATGCTTCTACGCTGCCGGAATACAGAAGCTCTTAGCCAGGTGGGACACATGTGTTGCTGTGGTAAGGATAATACGTTGAAAAATAGTACAGGTAATCAAAATTCATTTCTCATAAATGTCATCAGTCCGGATACTTACTGAACAACCATCGTATATAGATAGACGGACGGTGATTAAGATATAATAGTACAGGTAATCAAAATTCATTTCTCATAGCTGTCTAGAAATGTCATCAGTCCGGATACTTACTGAACAACCATCGTATATAGATAGACGGACGGTGATTAAGACAGCCAACGATAACTCTGAGAAGAGGATTCTGTTCTCTCCTTTCCACGCACTCTGGTTTCATTTGACTCTGCCCAACAATGACACTCTTGCAGAACTTTCATACGCGCCCACACGGTGAGACCCTTCCATTGCACTTTGGTTGGACTGGCTTGTGAGAGAGCACAAACCTAGCATAGGTACATACAGACGCACACATACATCCAAGCACTGGTTTATGCGTCTTAATATCGCCGAATTGACTACGGTCTGGGGTGGAATAGACGCGCCTCCGCCAGCAGAAACTAGCGAGGCAAACACGTAAAATTAAACTAAAAGACAGCACAGAGGCTATTATTTCTGTTAAAAACACAAGGTGAACAATGATAACAGCTTATCAAGTGTTACATTACAATTCAAATATGGGGAGAACAGAAAAAAAGACGTAGAAGGCATATTCATAAACAACAAAACCATGACCTTCACGTGAACGGCAATATGGCTTCTTTGTGCTTGATCCATCGTTTCTTCTTCTCTTCTTCTTCGTTCCTTCGTTCACAATCTCCCACTACCAAACACTGAAAGGGTAAGTAGCAGAATGTAGTCCAGAGAACGGAATGCGTTGTGTCGTAGTTTACAGCTTGGCTGCGATATTTGCACCTTTCGGTCCAACACATCCGACTTCAGCAAGCATTTTTTGAGTACCGGGTTAGCATTCCCTCTTCGATCCTTCCGCCTTAGCCAGTCTGCCCTGCTGCAGCCTGTTATCCAGGATCACCGAGTGGAGGTGAAAGAAGGGTCTTGGCAGCTCTGGTTCGCTGGCCCTGACGCTAGCAGTCAGCTATGGGTCGCTGACCACTGCAGCTCATGCGCTGCTCAGCATCTTGATCCCCGTCCCAAAATAATATGTGCCTAATTCCAAATTCCTACACGCCGTATGAGGTGACAGGATCTTAGTGACAAATAGATCAGGCAGACTTCTATCCTTCGCCCACGTTCCTCAAGTCACCCGACTCTCTCGTTAGGTGACTTTGTTCTGTGAGTCCATGACGACCCACATTCCTTTCTCAGCTAAGTCCTGTCAAGTTGTATTATATTTAACATTTTTGCTATTACAATTTTCGTGGAAGGAGATTATAAATGATGGCACAGCATGAAGTTAAAAAAATATGGATAAACTCTAACCTCAACTCAGTAACTCTAAACCGTGCATTTTAAATAGCCTCTGACAGCAAAGTTCAACTCCTAGCCTTTTCGTGCACGAATTATTTAAACAAGATAACGGGCGAAAGGTGGGCCTCTTGCGCCCTTGAACAAGTTGACACAGCAAATAGACTCGTCCGCCTGGAAGGTAGCACTGATAGGAGAAATAAAAATGATTTCAAAACCCTCTACAAGGGACCAATAGCTGAATGCTGACGGTTCTTCCTCTCTTCTGTTTCATTTGACTCTGTCCTATAGTCACACTCTTGCACAACTTTTACACGCGCCCTCAGGGTGAGACCCTTCCATTGCACTTTGGTTGGGCTGGCTTCTGAGAGTGCACAAACCTAGCATAGGTACATACAGACGCACACATTCATCCAAGCACTGGTTTACGCCCAGGTGACTACGGTCTGGGGTGTAATAGGTGCGCCTCCGCCAGTACACACAAGTGAGGCAAACACATTTTAAAAAAATAATTTAATAGCTGAATGCGAACCAGAGCTACCAAGACTTTTGTACACCACCACGTAGTGATCCTAGATAACAGGCTGCATAAGAGCAGACTGGCTAAGGAGAAGGGATCGAAGAGGGAAGGCTAACCTGGTACCCAAAAATGCCTGCTGAAGTCAAACGTGTCTGGTCGAAAGATGCAAATGTCGCATCAGTCAAACTGTAAGCTACAACATAACGCATCAGTCAAACTGTAAGCTTCAACATAACGCATCAGTCAAACTGTAAGCTTCAACATAACGCATCAGTCAAACTGTAAGCTTCAACATAACGCTTCAGTCAAACTGTAAGCTTCAACATAACGCATCAGTCAAACTGTAAGCTTCAACATAACGCTTCAGTCAAACTGTAAGCTTCAACATAACGCTTCAGTCAAACTGTAAGCTTCAACATAACGCATCAGTCAAACTGTAAGCTTCAACATAACGCATCAGTCAAACTGTAAGCTTCAACATAACGCTTCAGTCAAACTGTAAGCTTCAACATAACGCATCAGTCAAACTGTAAGCTTCAACATAACGCTTCAGTCAAACTGTAAGCTTCAACATAACGCATCAGTCAAACTGTAAGCTTCAACATAACGCTTCAGTCAAACTGTAAGCTTCAACATAACGCTTCAGTCAAACTGTAAGCTTCAACATAACGCATCAGTCAAACTGTAAGCTTCAACATAACGCTTCAGTCAAACTGTAAGCTTCAACATAACGCTTCAGTCAAACTGTAAGCTTCAACATAACGCATCAGTCAAACTGTAAGCTTCAACATAACGCTTCAGTCAAACTGTAAGCTTCAACATAACGCTTCAGTCAAACTGTAAGCTTCAACATAACGCATCAGTCAAACTGTAAGCTTCAACATAACGCTTCAGTCAAACTGTAAGCTTCAACATAACGCTTCAGTCAAACTGTAAGCTTCAACATAACGCATCAGTCAAACTGTAAGCTTCAACATAACGCATCAGTCAAACTGTAAGCTTCAACATAACGCATCAGTCAAACTGTAAGCTTCAACATAACGCATCAGTCAAACTGTAAGCTTCAACATAACGCATCAGTCAAACTGTAAGCTTCAACATAACGCATCAGTCAAACTGTAAGCTTCAACATAACGCATCAGTCAAACTGTAAGCTTCAACATAACGCTTCAGTCAAACTGTAAGCTTCAACATAACGCATCAGTCAAACTGTAAGCTTCAACATAACGCTTCAGTCAAACTGTAAGCTTCAACATAACGCATCAGTCAAACTGTAAGCTTCAACATAACGCTTCAGTCAAACTGTAAGCTTCAACATAACGCATCAGTCAAACTGTAAGCTTCAACATAACGCATCAGTCAAACTGTAAGCTTCAACATAACGATTCAGTCAAACTGTAAGCTTCAACATAACGCTTCAGTCAAACTGTAAGCTTCAACATAACGCATCAGTCAAACTGTAAGCTTCAACATAACGCTTCAGTCAAACTGTAAGCTTCAACATAACGCTTCAGTCAAACTGTAAGCTTCAACATAACGCATCAGTCAAACTGTAAGCTTCAACATAACGCTTCAGTCAAACTGTAAGCTTCAACATAACGCATCAGTCAAACTGTAAGCTTCAACATAACGCTTCAGTCAAACTGTAAGCTTCAACATAACGCACCAGTCAAACTGTAAGCTTCAACATAACGCTTCAGTCAAACTGTAAGCTTCAACATAACGCATCAGTCAAACTGTAAGCTTCAACATAACGCATCAGTCAAACTGTAAGCTTCAACATAACGCATCCCGTTTTCCGGACATCCTGCTACTTTTCAGGGCTTGGTAGTGTGGGTTTGAGAACGAAGAAGACAACAATGGAGACAGCGTGACCTAGGTGAGACACGTCGATTCACAATCCTTATACACCGGTTAGGAATCCCGACGTGTCCAGTTTGGCAGACACGGTTTTTTCCTGGTACGATCGCTTCTCCACGTAAGGAAAGTAATGGTAACCTACCGTTCTGCAAACCTGCCAAAAAACTTGAAACAGCCAAATATCTTGGCAGTGACGTTCTGCAAAGGACATGCTGCTTACCTTTTCTTACAGACAACACGATGGCAACAGAAAACTACCGACGCATAACGCTTGGAATACTTGGATTCAAACAGGCATGTTAATTTCTGTTGTCAGGTAGCCGAAGGATATCGGCTATCCGTATTATATATTTTAAACTTCCTGCAGCTTACTATGCCTGGAGGAGAAGGGGGGGAAGAGAGAGAGAAAGATGTACAAATAATTTGGGTAAATTTTTACTCGAATTTTGATCTGGACATCTGAACCTACTATTTTCGATTTCTGCCAAGGGATTTCTAACGTGTTCGATACTAAACACGGGAGTCCGATCTCCCTACTCAGAGATCAGAAGAATTTTTTATAGACTATCCACATGAAAAATAAACCCAGTATTCACCGTAATTTGAACCCGCGACCACCGACATCCGAGGCAGACACCTTACCTTGAAATCACTGAGGATTGCACCCAGGAACTCATAGCTGGGTTACCGACCCATAGCTGGATGTTTGCGTCAGGGTCGGCTACTCTCAGCTGGATGCTGTGTCAGGGTCAGCGAGTCATAGCTGGCTGTTTGCGTCAGGGTTTGCCACCCATAACTGACGAATACTCTATTATGTCTCCAAGTGGCGGAAACAGACTGCAACCAAGCAGCCTAATTAATAGAAGAAACCGAAGAGGCAAGGCAAACCCAGTCGCACAAATGCCGTGCTAAGATCGGATGCCTGGGGCCGAAAGGCCAAGATATCTCATCCTAGCTGTAATGTGCGACACGTCACAAACGATCTTTTCAGAACGAACGCAGAAGAAGGAGGAGAACAAGAACAAGAAAAAGAAGGAAGAAGAAAAAAAGAAGAGAAAAAAAGAAGACAAAAGAAGGAGAAAGAAGAAGGAGAAAGAAGAAGGAGAAAGAAGAAGAAGGAAGAAGAAGAAGAAATCATCGCTGTTACAAATAAATTGACTGAGTTAATATTGATATATCTTTCTCACAAAACGGTAAACACTTGTGACAGAATGTACAAACTCTGACAAGTGTAGGTGAGAAAGTGTGTTTCTAGTGACTAAATATGGTAGCGGAAAGTCACGCCACTCGAAGTAACTCAAACATCAAATAGTAAGCCAATTCATTATTAGTCATTTATCCAATCCCACAGTTTTCTGTGTCGGCAGCATTTTCAAATAATTGTAATAACCAAGAATGCTTACACTACCTATACACCCACTGCCTGGAAACAGTCACAAAAATTATACTTCTTCTTCTTACGTTGTCAGACGTCAAATTGAATTTGTTCGAAGAAAGCAGCTGTCATCCTGAGGCTGTCGACACTGCCATAGAGCTACTCTAGTGTTGGTACTGGTGATGGCCACATGTGCTTTCTCTGGTCCTCGTATGTTGGGCAATTTTGCAGTAGATGTTCAGCGGTCATTTTCCCTGTACCACAGGTGCATTCGTCAGTGCCACCTATGTTCAGTTTATTGAATAGATGGTACCTCAGTCTGTTGTGGCCTGTGCAGAGTCTGAAAACCACGACCTGCTCTCTTCTGTTCAACTGGTAGTAGGCATCACTTTTTGTGAAGCCAGTATGTTCTGTTTCCAATTTGGCCATGTGCCTGGCCCTAATAAACCTAAAAAAATTATACGATGTTGTATTGGTGAACGACAATTTCCGTCAGGTGCTTAGTATCGGGCGGACAACGAGTAAAGAGAAAAAGCTTTGGGCATAAAAGTCAGATCACAGTGAAAAAAAGGTGTCAAGGATAGGGCAAAAGATCGGAAACATTTGAACAATATAACCAAACTAGTGCTTATTTGTACGAGAAGAATGCAAATGTCTTTGTCACCCTGCTTTCATTGAGACGCCAAGGATAGATCCCAGACGCCGCACGTGAAAAGTGTTGAGCCTTTGCTCATGTTTTGCATAGTCTGTCCCCCTTTAGGTGGCATATAGAAGCATACTGACGAGGTAAGCATTGCAGACCATGAGCTTGGTGCTGACTCTACGTTTGAAGTTTCGATGCAAGCATTGTAGACCATGAGCTTGGTATTGACTGTAAGTTTGAAGTTTCGATGCAAGCATTGTAGACCATGAGCTTGGTATTGACTAAGTTTGAAGTTTCGATGTAAGAATTGTAGACCATGAGCTTGGTGCTGACTGTAAGTTTGAAGTTTCGATGTAAGCATTGTAGACCATGAGCTTGGTGCTGACTCTAAGTTTGAAGTTTCGATGTAAGCATTGTAGACCATGAGCTTGGTGCTGACTCCAAGTTTGAAGTTTCGATGTAAGCATTGTAGACCATGAGCTTGGTGCTGACTCTAAGTTTGAAGTTTCGATGTAAGCATTGTAGACCATGAGCTTGGTGCTGACTCTAAGTTTGAAGTTTCGATGTAAGCATTGTAGACCATGAGCTTGATATTGACTGTAAGTTTGAAGTTTCGATGTAAGCATTGTAGACCATGAGCTTGGTGCTGACTGTAAGTTTGAAGTTTCGATGCAAGCATTGCAGACCATGAGCTTGGTGCTGACTCTAAGTTTGAAGTTTCGATGTAAGCATTGTAGACCATGAGCTTGGTATTGACTGTAAGTTTGAAGTTTCGATGTAAGCATTGTAGACCATGAGCTTGGTGCTGACTCTAAGTTTGAAGTTTCGATGCAAGCATTGTAGACCATGAGCTTGGTGCTGACTGTAAGTTTGAAGTTTCGATGCAAGCATTGTAGACCATGAGCTTGGTGCTGACTGTAAGTTTGAAGTTTCGATGCAAGCATTGTAGACCATGAGCTTGGTGCTGACTGTAAGTTTGAAGTTTCGATGCAAGCATTGTAGACCATGAGCGTGGTGTTGACTGTAAGTTTGAAATTTTCCTGGACACATGTTGTGACGCTGGAAAATATGACAGCAGCTTTGCCAATACGATTGTTTATTTCGGGGCCAAGAGAGAGAGCGTATCGTTGATGAGGGATCTCACGTTAATGAACTGGCCTACAGCTGCTAATTCCTAGTTGTCGATGGTTGTGGTGGCATCTCCGTCTTGTCCAAGCACATTTGTTTTATGTAGGCTTATTGTAAGGCCACAATGTAGTTTATGCTGACTGTGAGTGACAATTGTAGCTTTCTTCTCTTTTCTGTTGGTATTTTCGCTTTGGTGTCCTGTGTGTGCTTTTCAGCGTCAGGTTATGAAGAGGTTTCTTGACCGGCCGTAGTACGTGCTTCGTACATGGGGAGTTTCACTGCTTCTGTTAATTTTGCTTTCCGTCTTCTGCGTGGGGCTTTGTATCCATTGTATGTGTATAGCAAAGGTTTCGAAGGGATATTATCTGGTGTCTGGCGTCTCACGTGGCCGAACCATTTGGTTTGTTGTCTCTTAATGAGGTCTAGCACTGGTGTTGTATCTACCTGTCTCCTAAAATCTTCGGTCCTTATTCCATCCATTCTTATTATTCTCAGCATTCTGGGCAGACATATCGTCTCTGTTGTTACTATGTGTCCTTTATATTTGTTAACGTCCAATTATGTCACTGATAGCACAATGTGGGTATGAATATTGTGTTGTATTGTGTTCTTTTTTGTATCCATTGTGATATCGGGGATATTTGCCCAATGGCCTGACTTTTATTTTTATTACATATTTTGGAATTCGGTGTCGCCTTTCCCATTTCACAAGATTATGTTACCCAGGTACGTGAAATTTGTTACCTGTTTCACTTGTTGGTTTTGCATGACTGATGTTTCTATTTCTTTTCATGTAATCGTCATCTTTGGTTTTATCTATGTTGATTTTCATACTATAATCTGTACAGACCACGTGAAGATTGTTGATATGTTCTTGCAGTTGGTTTTCTGAGGTTGCTTTAATTGCTTGGTCATCAACAAAGAGAAGTTCATTTAAGTGATCATTGAGGTTGTTTCCCTTACTAATGTTGCCTTTTGTGAGTGACAAGTGCAGCATCTTCAGCAAATAAGTCTCCGACAGTAACTTCCCTGATCTTGGTTGCTGTCTTGAGTCTCGCAAGATTCAAGTGTGAAGGAAAATTCATTCTGTTGTATTACCAAATGCGTGCTTCAGTAGCAGCACAAAGAATAATCCGAATAGTGTCGTGGCCACGCCGCAGCCTTGTTTAACATCACTGTGAATACTGAATGGCTGTGATGCATTACAGTCAAATTAAACTGTTCCTTTCATATCCTCTTGAAATTAAACTATTAGCTGCAGAAGTTTATTACGGCAGTCTATTTTTGAGAGGATTTTTGAAGAGGTGATTTCTGCATCTACTTCTTGCAAACCTCTTGGCTGCTTCATAATTTATATTCCTAGCAAATGTGAATTCTGGGAGAGAGGAGAAACCTGTGCTCCTGTCAAGCGCGTCAGCAAGTTGGCCTGCATGGAAGCTAGCTCTTCCGCCATGAAAATACACAACAAGCCAACCACCTGTTTGTCTGTAAACAAAAATACAGACACAGTGAAAGAAAATTGACAGACCTTAAAGACGACGACATAACCCGAATTACGAAAGATTTTTTTGGTTATAATAGAAAATGAGGACAAGCTAATCTTGGCTTTCACAGAAACTTTAAAAAAGAGAACCAGGGTGGCGTGTCGTGGGTTTTTAGCATAACGTGTTTCGCTACAGGGGAGATCCTATTATCGACAAAGTCAATGGAGTTGGGCTGTGTGGTGGTTGGGAATCGAACAGACAACATCAAGTGGTGGCAATTTATATCTGCAAGTAAGATACTTCTGGACCTAAACGAAGAACGCTAGATAGTCGACAACATCTAATATAGGAAACAAACAATGAACCGCTGTTATCATAAATCAGAGAAGAACCTGGGAAACGTAAGATCCTCAATAATAGCGCTCCAATGGCTACCATCCCACTGCGGAATCACGGGAAATGAAAGAGCTGACGTTCCAGAAGAAGTTAGCAGTAAAAAGGCACACATTAATGATAGAGTGCCACACAGAGAGATCAAGAACATCATCAGAAATCAGTATGTACATCAATAGAGAGACGACGAAAACATAATCAGTTGACCAGACGCAATTCACCAACACAAAAGAAACTATCAAACTACATTATTTCACCCGAGAACTCGTCACTGCAGACTATTAGAACATCTATACCGACTAATGATCTCGCAAACCGATGAATGCCCATGCGGAACAGGGGACCAGAGTCTTGAGCACATTATACAGGAATGCCCACTGATGCACACTGATGCCCACAGGAATGCCAAATGAAATAACAGACTGACCAGAGGATGCGGAGCTGAGACACAAGCTGTGGACCAGCTGCTCTGACCTGGTGAAGACTTTATCATGGCTACTGGCCTGTAGATATAGCATGGCCAAAGGTCCTGAACGCAAAGAAGAAGTCGGCGTAATTGTTGATGCCCCGAATGAGGGGAATAGAGCTGATCCCAAAGACGGATTCTTTGATCTGTGTGAACAGACAGTGGAAAGACTATGGGTGATTGTTGTGATTAAATTATCCTCCTTGGAGATTTCAATGCCACATTGGGAAAGGATTTTTCTAGGTGGGACGGAATGATTGACAGATGGGGTAAAGATGTTCTGAAAGACAATGGAAGGCCACTCCTGAGATTCTGAAGCGAGCATACCAAGCCTAGACACCTACCCACGATTAAATTTACAAAGAAAGATAAATCCATCATTTATTATGTTGTTATGAAAAAAGATGCATTTAAGAATGTGAAAGATGCCAGAGTATACAGCATACCAGATATCTGAAATGGACGTTATTTTCTCACGCGTCTTTTGGCTAAGACCAGTTATCACATCTGCCCCCGGGATCAAGATGCTGAGCAGCGCATGAGCTGCAGCGGTCAACGACCCATAGCTGACTGCTAGCGTCAGGGCCAGCGAACTAGAGCTGCCGAGACCCTTCTACACCTCCACGCGGTGATCCTGGATAACAGGATGAGTAGGGCAGACTGGCTAAGAAGGGATCGAAGAGGGAATGCTAACCCGGTACTCAAAAATTGTTTGCTGAAGTCGGATGTGTTGGACCGAAAGGTGCAAATATCGCAGTCAAGCTGTAAACTACGACACAACGCATTCCGTTCTCTGTACTACATTCTGCTACTTAAGCCCTTTCAGGGTTTGGTAGTGGGAGATTGAGAACGAACGAAGAAGAAGAAGAAGACATCTGCCCCCCAGCGGGTTTTTCCAATCCTGCTTACCATGTTAACTGACCTCCCCCTGTCCGTGTCCCATGATATCTTATTCCTCCATCTCCCTATCCCTGATTTTGACCCTCCGACAAAAAACTGGGAGATTTGCTGGCAAGAAGCCCTTTCAACGCTAACCCCTATAACCACCTTGGCACAGTGCCCAGTAAAAAACGAGCGTGGCTGTGTTATAGAAGCTCGGTGGCGTCCCCCAAAGCTGTGTTTGACATTAAAAAGGAATTCACATACAAGTCCCACAACCTCATATATTCCGTTATTTTCTACCAGTGTGAAGTAACATACATGGACGAGACCTGTTTGGAACCCCATGCACGCAAACATCAACATTTACGACATCTCTAAGAACGATAGTTCCCCGGCCGGCAACATCTTCACTGGCCCTGAGCACCGAGGGATGACCGATGTAAGAAGCACAGGAATCGTCTCCTCCACAGAGTATCAGCATCGATTCGAGCTGGATATTGGCCAAAACTTGCTCATGGGCTGCCTACAGTCGCATGGCATCAACGATCTCCATACTATTACCCAGGCTGTACCCCCTCCAACCTTTCCTTCCTCTCTCCGTGTTCCTTTCATCATTATGTTATCACATGTACGTGTTTTATGTATAAATATGTCGGCTTATTCCTCCTCCTCTCTCTCCCTTCCCCCTCGTACACGCTGCTGACCATTTTTTTTTTAAATTTTCCTTAAATTGGTGGATCAGTACACATGTACCATTGAGGTAAGTATCTTGTATACGTGTCCATACCTCTTTCTGATGTATTGTGCATCTCTTTTTCCATGATGCTCATATGCGTGTTGTCCGTTGTACTTAATAATACTTATAATCGTTTAGGCGTCTGAGGAGTGGTTCCAGGCCTCGTCCAGGGCGGAGGTCGATATCTGCTGGAGCCATAATTGCGGGGACGGCGTCTTTTGCGCCTCCATCCAGTCGGGGGACGACTTTTGGCGCTGAGGAACGACTTGTGTAGTATCTTGTGGGCAGGGGTTTCCTGGTCCAGCCGTACAACATGACCGAACAAAGAAATTCGGCGGCGGTCAAGTGTTTCTGAGATTGGGATGAGGCCTGTTTTAGTCGAAACCTCCACGTTACGGATGTAGTCATGCTATTGGATGCCCAGGATACGCAACTGGTTGTGCGTGTGGAAGGCCTCTAATCTCGACATGTTTCAGCACTATACAGGTTTCAGAGCCGTAGAGCAGGACTGGAACAACTCAGGACTGGTAGATCTGGATGTTTATTCCAAGTGAGATCTTACTGTTACTCCACAGACGTCGCAGGTCGTGCATAGCAGACGCAGCTAGTGTGATCCGCTTTGACATAACAGGACCCCTGCGCCCATCAGATGATATCATGCTGCTTGATGCTGATATCAAACCGATGAGCAGAAACGGTGGGTGTTCGAATCTCGCAAGTTTTTTAAGTGGCCCCTGGTCTCAATAGTGGTGAGACCAGAGTGCATGCATCCTGAGTTACCTTCAGTCGCCTTGACTTATGTCTTGCCACTGGACCAACGTAGCTCGGGACCAGAGAGTGATGACCAGCTCAGTTTCTTACTCAATATAACCCACATACAGCGCAAGCTACACCATCAAGACAAAACGGCCTGATCATGTCGCCATCACGCTTGCAATAAGCAACTACTACTAATACTTGATTAAGGCCTTTTGGTCGTAACGTTCTAGTTTCTGTATCTGACCTAAACCTATCCATCTTTCATAAACGTTATTTTAACCCACTGTGTCGTTACAGCCATACTATTATTTTTCATGGATGATATCACTAAAGCATGCACGAACAAGACCAAAAAGTGCTCAGTTGGGTACTGGAAGATAAGAATGAGTCCTGTATATGTACCGGGGCTGGCGTTTGTCGATGATGTGGTCCTGATAACAAATCAGGACCACACCACCAGATCAACCTTCAAATCTGGAAAGACAAGCTGGAGAAGAGATTGGTGGCCATTAGCAGTTCGAAAACAGAAACCAAGGTGGCCTTGAGGGAAAAGATATCACATTGTGCCTGGAGAACAACCTCTGGAACAAGTCACGCAGTTCAAATACTTTCAGCTGTAATAACCCAGAAAGAGTTGACCACTCGAAGGGCAGAAACTGGTTTACTGTCTCGTATAATAAATAGAAAATGGTTCAGTAAAACAGGAAAAATTAATAAAACTAAGATGGTTGTATACCTCTTCACCTATGCACCAGTTCACCAGGGATAGTGACAATAACCCAGGGAACAGCCAGATCTATTGCTTCTAAAATGAGGAATATAAGAAGGATTACACAAATAACAATATGAAACAAGATCAGTTAATCAGACAATACGGCACAATCTAGAAGAGTTAAGTGGAGCAATCTCAACTTCAGTGGTTTGCTCATGCCTACAGAATAAAAGAATATCAGCTCCCACGGTAGACATGGTAAGCAAAGAGTCAAGGATCCAGACCCTTGGGACTAAAGTCCGCAAGCATGACAACATAAAACATACATGGTAAGCAAAGAGTCAAGGATCCAGACCCTGGGGACTAAAGTCCGCAAGCATGACAACATAAGACAGACATGGTAAGCAAAGAGTCAAGGATCCAAACCCTGGGGACCAAAGTCCGCAAGCATGACAACATAAAACAGTCTATGAGAGGCCGTGGACTAGACTTAAGCCAAACCAAGAGGAAGACGGTGGATATAATATACTGGCGAACCTCCACATCCTTAGGTATAAGAGTGGAGCAAATAAGTAAATGTTAATATGTACACATTTTCTTTTCTCTCTAATAGTAACATGGAGACATAATCACTGCGCTTATTATTCTTACACGAAGCATGCACGTACACTACTATTACCGTGGTGGTTTATGTAGTACTTTGTTGTACTAGTTTATATTTTTTTAAAGTTTTACTAGATACTGGTATAATAAAGCTATTGCACACGGTGTGTCACGAGTGATCCGCCGGGGTCTTTGTATATGACAAAGACAAGAATAGTACCACTGCCTCACAGACAGCATGTCGTAGGAATCACTGTGAAACACAGCATAACGCCGGCCAGGGTTATGTGGTTTGTTAAGAGCAGCATAGATGGCGCCTAATAGGCTGCTGGTCTACTTTTTTCTAGTGTTTGAGTCTATAACGATGGACTCGTACACCGGTTAACCACACTCCGCGGCACGTGTCCTAACGCAGCTGAGTAATTAGCTACTCGAGCCTAGCCCGCCAGAGCAGCTGCTCCTGTAGAAGTACATGTCGACTAAAAGTGTAGACGTGTGCATTGACTTCTACGTGTCCATTTTGTACTCCAGCCAGACTATGGCATGGCTTGGCTTCGTTCGTTCTCCATCTCCCGCTACCAAGCCTTGAAAGGGCTTAAGTAGCAGAATGTAGTCAAGAGAACGGAATACGTTGTGTCGTAGTTTACAGCTTGACTGCGATATTTGCACCTTTCAGTTCAACACATCCGACTTTAGCAAGCATTTTTTGAGTACCGGGTTAGCATTCCCTCTTCGATCCCTTCTCCTTAGCCAGTATGCCCTGCTGCAGCCTGTATTCCAGGATCACCGCGTGGAAGTGTAGAGAGTCTTGGCAGCTTTGGTTCGCTGGATTTGACACTAGCAGTCAGCTATGGGTCGCTGACAACTGCAGATCATGCGCTCCAGCCAGAGTATAAAGCCACCACTATACTTGACCCCCTGTGCAAAGCTTGTAGCAAAACACCATGCATACTTTTGCAGTAGTCGTTTCCGTAACTTATCGTTTTACATGATGAGGTTGCTACCCCCACGTATACCTCTCTTTAGTTACCTTTTACAACCAGAAGGGAAAGGTGATTAAGTGGTCCTATTATTTTCTCTCCATGATTTATTGACATGTGGCGTATATACTACAACCAAGATTCAATACCAGGTGGGGATCAAGATGCTGAGCAGCGCATGAGCTGCAGTGGTCAGCGACCCATAGCTGACTGCTAGCATCAGGGCCAGCGAACCATGGCTGCCAAGACCCTTCTACACTTCCACGCGGTGATCCTGGATAACAGGCTGCAGCAGAGCAGACTGGCTAAGGAGAAGGGATCGAAGAGGGAATGCTAACCCGGTACTAAAAAAATGCTTGCTGAAGTCGGATGTGTTGGACCGAAAGGTGCAAATATCGCAGTCAAGCTGTAAACTACGACACAACGCATTCCGTTCTCTGGACTACATTGTGCTACTTAAGCCCTTTCAGGGTTTGGCAACGGGAGATTGAGAACGAAGAAGAAGAAGAAGAAGAAGAATACCAGGTTGTAAGGCTTGAAGTAATATCTCAGGTACCCATGTCTTACTGCTTACGATGCGACAGCTAAATATAGAACAGATCCATTTAGAAAAAGTAATTACATAACAGAAGAAGTATGTATTTTTCTGTAGGCTGGACCATGGCCAACGGTAATCTAAAGTAGGTCATGGTTGGACTGACTTCAAGTGCAAAGTCAACACAAACACTAAAGCAAATTTAACAATGTCCACTACCCAAGTACACTGCACAAATTAGCACGCTGGTCAGATTGATCTTTTTGTTTGCATCTTGAAATGTTTGGGTTTTTTTCTCGCAAACTGTGTTTCCTAATTCAGAGTGAGTTGTACTGTGTTTTCACCTTATTGTCCTGTACATCCGACTTCATCACCCATATATATAAGTTTACTTCCCAAAGTTTCAGTCTCACACTGCGATCCAAGGACGTTAGCAAGAGGGACATGAAGTCATGCCACATCTCATCCGAGGGCTGGGATACGATTGCTCAGCATCGAGCTGTTTGGAGACAGTCAGTTAGAAGAGCGTAGTGGCTGCCGACGCTCGTACAAAAAGAAGAAAGACTGACGAGATCGGGGGACACCCCGGGAATCAGCCTCATCCGCATGGCTGTACGATCTGTGGCAGGTACTGTCACTCCCGGATTGGCCTTGACAGTCATGGCAGACTGTCGAAATACAGAAGACAGAGCTGGACAAGGGCGCCACGCGCATGGTCTACAGAGACAGACGCCTTTGGTGATGATGAATTCCCAAAGGAGTGCGACCTTACTGGTTCGTGAATTCGAACGCATACACATTTGGCTTGCGAGCCGCGCCACTAACTACTTGACTATGCTACCCTCTCTTCTTGAAATAATCTTCAGATACTACTGATTCACAGCCCTTGGTCTTTTGTATCGCTAGACAATGTTATGTCGTCGCGATTCGTGTCACACATAATGTTACGCGCGTAAACACAGGGACTGTTCCGTTTTCCTAATTTTATGTTATCTTTCAAAGTTCAAATCTGATATGTGGAGGCGGTATGCTATTGTTTTACATCGTCGGCAATTGTTATTCCTATGCAAACTATACAAAAACATTAACAATATATAATAACGATATTCTAATGTTGCATGACCACAGTTTAAGCGACAAAGACAAGTCAAATAGAGGTGCATTTGCGGCCTAAATTCTCCCCCCCCCTCCCCCGACATAAACATTGTATATTTTACCTCGAATTTGAGGTAGTGACGTCAGAGAATAGTCCACTTTTTAACTGTTGGGGGTGACAACTGTTCTTCATGAATACACGAGAGTTTTAGTCCTTCCTGGAAACGGACTGTTCTTCTTGGCAGTCTGGCTAGCGAGGTGGGGGATCGACGTGATTCCCGTAGCAGTGAACGACACGCAGATGAAGCCAGGCATAGCACAACCGCTTAGAGTACGCTTCATCAGCACGCTAGAAATGTGAATTTCTGGAATCTGTCAACGTTGGTACATGATAAGAAGAGCAGTATCCAGTTTCTGTAGCAGCATGATATTATCCATGCTGTCAGACGATGTCATAACAACTATGGTATGGTGTCCTTGACTGAACGACAGGAAAGATGGAGATGTCGGCAGACACCACGTCGGCAGGCACCACACCATGTCGGCAGGCACCACACCATGTCGGCAGGCACCACACCCTGTCGGCAGGCACCACACCCTGTCGGCAGGCACCACACCATGTCGGCAGGCACCACACCCTGTCGGCAGGCACCACACCATGTCGGCAGGCACCACACCATGTCGGCAGGCACCACACCCTATCGGCAGGCACCACGTCGGCAGGACATCCCTGTGAGGCAAGGTACTGGGTACAAGGATCACGTTTGGCTTACAGGCAGATGATTCTGTTTGTATACTGCTGGTCTCGAGCTGAGAAGCATCCACTTTTGCAAGCTAGCATTAACCCTAACGTCTGGTATAACACTTCAATCTTTATATTAGTGTTTAATTATTTATTTAATTATAAAATTATAAGGACCTGTCCTCCCCTTAACCCGAAATGGAATATCCCGTTACAGTTCAATACGTACGATGCGAAAACAGGGAACTATGTTTGGGGTGAATTAAGACGCAAGCACCGAAAGAGGAAATGTGTTGACGTGATAAGATGGTGTGTGCGATGTCAGCCCTAGTGATAGACCGACACACGCGGAGAATTATCAATGCACTGGTTTGGTTAGATCCAGGGGGTGACCTTGTGTCTGTGGGTGACTTCTAGTAATTCACCGTGTACACGTTAGGGCATATCTGGATAGTGTAACACAAGACAGATTTGGCTATCTGCAGATTGAGTGAGAGCTGTTGACCCGAGGTCTATCAAGTAACGTTAAGCCTCCATTTGGTGAGGCGCGCGTCGACGTAAACCACAGACGTGGTGTTTTTGGTAGCAAGATGTTGAAAGCCACAATGAGTATGATTACTCTTGTGTGCCCCTTGATGTCGGGTTGCAGTAGTTTTCCTAACATCCTGAGTATGTTGATGAAGGTGAACGGGGTCCTTCAAGCGGCGGTGCTATGATTGACATCATCTGAGTTTCTCAGTGCTATGGGATCACATCGATCCCCCATCTCGCTAGCTAGACTGCTATAAAAAATAGACTGTTTCGAACTAGAACTACGAGGAAGTGAGGTGGGTGTTTTGGCCAGTTTAATTCGTCTAACCCTGACTAACATGTCTGATCAGTATGTTTTGTCTGACTTTGGCTAACGTAGTCTGATCAGTATGTTTTGTCTGACCCTGACTAACATGTCTTATCAGTATGTTTTGTCTGACCCTGACTAGCGTAGTCTAGCTTGGCTTCGTTCGTTTTCAATCTCCCGATACCAAACCCTGAAAGAGCTTAAGTAGCAGAATGTAGTCCAGAGAACGGAATGCGTTTTGTCGTAGTTTACAGCTGGACTGCGATATTTGTACCTTTCGGTCCAACACATCCGTCTTCGGCAAGCATTTTTTTGTACCGGGTTACATTCCCTCTTCGATCCCTTCTCCTTAGCCAGTCTGCTCTGTTGCAGCCTGTTATCCAGGATCACCGCGTGGAGGTGTAGAAGGGTCTTGGCAGCTCTGGTTCGCTGGTCCTGATGCTAGCAGTCAGCTATGGGTCGCTGACCACTGCAGCTCATGCGCTGCTCAGCATCTTGATCCCCTAGCGTAGTCTGATCAGTATGTTTTGTCTGACACTGACTAACATGCCTGATCAGTATGTTTTGTCTGACCCTGACTAACATGTCTGATCATTGTTTTGTCTGACCCTGACTAACATGTCTGATTAGTATATTTTGTCTGACCCTGACTAACATGTCTGATCAGTATGTTTTGTCTGAACCTGATTAACATGTCTTATCAGTACGTTTTGTCTGACCCTGACAAGTGTAGTCGGATCAGTATGTTTTGTCTGACCCTGACTAACGTAGTCTGATCAGTATGTTTTGCCTGACCCTAACTAGCGTAGTCTGATCAGTATGTTTTGTCTTACCCTGACCAACATGTCTGATTAGTATATTTTGTCTGCCCTGACTAACATGTCTGATCAGTATGTTTTGTCTGACCCTGACCAACATGTATGATCAGTTTGTTTTGTCTGACCTTGACTAACATGTCTGATCAGTATGTTTTGTCTGACCCTGATTAACATGTCTTATCAGTACGTTTTGTCTGACCCTGACAAGTGTAGTCTGATCAGTATGTTTTGTCAGACCCTGACTAGCGTAGTCTGATCAGTATGTTTTGTCTGACCCTGACTAGCTTAGTCTGATCAGTATGTTTTGTCTGACTTTGGCTAACGTAGTCTGATCAGTATGTTTTGTCTGACCTTGACTAGCGTAGTCTGATTAGTATGTTTTGTCTGACTTTGGCTAATGTAGTCTGATCAGTATGTTTTATCTGACGCTTGACTAGCGTAGTCTGATCAGAATGTTTTGCTTGCTCCTGGCTTACATAGTCTGATCAGTATATTTTGTCTGACTTTGGCTAACGTAGTCTGATCAGTATGTGTTGTCTGACTATGATTAACGTAGTCTGATCAGTATGTGTTGTCTGACTATCACTAACGTAGTTTAATCAGTATATTTTTCTTGACCCTGAGTAACAGTCTGATCAGTATGTGTTGTCTGACTATGATTAACGTAGTCTGATCAGTATGTGTTGTCTGACTATGACTAACGTAGTTTAATCAGTATATTTTTCTTGACCCTGAGTAACAGTCTGATCAGTATGTTGTCTGACTATGATTAACGTAGTCTGATCAGTATGTGTTGTCTGACTATCACTAACGTAGTTTAATCAGTATATTTTTCTTGACCCTGAGTAACAGTCTGATCAGTATGTGTTGTCTGACTATGATTAACGTAGTCTGATCAGTATGTGTTGTCTGACTATGACTAACGTAGTTTAATCAGTATATTTTTCTTGACCCTGAGTAACAGTCTGATCAGTATGTGTTGTCTGACTATGATTAACGTAGTCTGATCAGTATGTGTTGTCTGACTATGACTAACGTAGTTTAATCAGTATATTTTTCTTGACCCTGAGTATCAGTCTGATCAGTATGTGTTGTCTGACTATGATTAACGTAGTCTGATCAGTATGTGTTGTCTGACTATGACTAACGTAGTTTAATCAGTATATTTTTCTTGACCCTGAGTAACAGTCTGATCAGTATGTTTTGCCTGACCAGAAGTAACTTTTCTCTCAACTGGTAGTATGGTATTTTTGGTCTGTATGATTGTGCTACATTCGCTGTGAGACAGCGCCCAAACATCTCATTCTGACACCCTGCACAGTGTCAGACACCCACCCTGCAAGAGCTGCGAACCTCAGTGCACTCTTCATCTATTCAGGTCCTCGCCGTTTAATCGATTACCCCGGGGGATTTAGCGGGCGGCGAACAGTAATATTTGTCGGGAGCCACTGCGTGGGTTTACAAGGCACAAATAATGTGAGGCGCCGAGCATTATAATTCTGTGTAAAAATACACTTGAATACTTACTCTGACCTGTAGTCGATTCATACACAAACTGCATCTTGAATACATAAATCAGTGCATCAATATTACTTGACACCAGCAGTGTCGGTCGGCACTATGGCCGCTTGTCTGCACTTAATGTGCACGATATTGTCATGTCATTAGATCGGCACGTTTCCCAACATAGTCATGTTGCCCCTCTCGCCAGCCACACACTTGAAGTACTCCACCAGATTTCCTCTAAGATGTCATTGTAACCCAAATAATGCAAAGTCAGCAAAGACGCAACAAGAAGTTAACCAAAGCGGAAAGGAACGCAGAAAGTAGAATCAGAACAAACATACACAACAGCAACCCAAACAAAACTTGGTGAAACACAGAAAGGAGTGCAGGAGAAAGAATATGAATTCATGAAACGATCAAATGAAACAGATTTATTAAATACTCGGGAACAAATCAATGAGCAGTCCAAAAGGAACATCATGAATAAACAGTGGCAGTGAAATCAACAAACTTGTCAGAATGTTGATAGCAAAGGACGGTGAAATGTAAGAGTAAGGAATGTGTGACAGAGAGTGAAAGGTAAGAGTAAGGCAGATGTGACAGACAGTGAAAGGTAAGAGTAAGGAATGCGTGACAGGTGGTGAAAGGTAAGAGTATAGAATTTGTAACAGGTGGTGAAAAGTGAGAGAAAGGCGTGGGTGATAGACGGTAAAAGGTAAGAGTGAGAAATGGGTGACAGGCGATGAAAGGTAAGAGTAAGGAATGGGTGACAGGTGTTGAAAGGTAAGAGTAAGACATGGGTGACAGCAGAGTAAGGCATTGGTGACAGAAGATGAAAGGTGAGAGTAAGACAATCTATACATTGCAAAGATGGGTACTGCCTTAGCCTAGTTGGAAACAGAGAAGCACTTTCTGGCACGATACAGGTGAGGTCTATTCATTATTGACTTGACAGAAACAACTGTCGGACCTTTAGCGTTGGTGCTAAGTTTACTTAGCGACTTTTAGCTTTTCTTATTGATGAAACCCTTCTCGGGTTAATTCAGGGAGGAATGAATAGCACCACTGCACTTTCATGATGACGTAAAACATGACTAAAGAGAGTTGTGCACGGTGTCAGCAACCTCAACGTGTAAAACAAATATCTACAGAAATCACCACTGCGCATAAGCACGCAAAGTAATTTGTTACATACTAAATGAATATTTTGAAATCACATGCGGTTTCAGCAGAGATGGGTGCATGTGATGACGTATCAGGAGCTTGTGTTACAACCGAGCTACAGGAATGATCAGTATCTACACTCTTTGCAATGTGCTGAGAGGGACTGAGAACCTATAAGCCTTCCCAGAGTGCAATCACAGTTTGTTGAACTGAATCTTTTAATTTAAGAAAAATGGTATGACAGATTGTTGAACTGAATCTTTTAATTTAAGAAAAATTGTATCACAGTTTGCTGAACACTTAACTTCAGTGGAAAAAAACAACATTATCTGGGCGGTTTGTCATAAAACAGCCTACATGTGGCCTCAAACTTTTGTGGAACCAGCAGAGATAGGCCACGGTTGTCAGTCTGTATGTGAATCTAGGACAGAGACGGGGCCCTCCTCTTCTTCCTCGTTCGTTCTCCATCTCCCGCTACCAAACCCTGAAAGGGCTTAAGTAGCAGAATGTAGTCCAGAAAACGGAATGCGTTGTGTCGTAGTTTACAGGTTGACTGCGATATTTGCACCTTTCGGTCCAACACATCTGACTTTAGCAAGCATTTTTTTAGTACCGGGTTAGCATTTTCCCTTCGATCCCTTCTTCTTAGCCAGTCTGCCCTGCTGCAGCCTGTTATCCAGGATCACCACATGGAGGTGTAGAAGGGTCTTGGCAGCTCTGGTTCGCTGGCCCTGACTCTAGCGGTCAGCTATGGGTCGCTGACCACTGCAGCTCATGTACTGACTGCTCAGCCACGGGTCCCTCATTTCCAGATACAAAGAGTAAAAAGGACGCAACACGTGAACACCATTCATATCTGGAGCTTTACTTAAGCACATGTCTCTTAATGCAATGGCAATACATTACATTATACTGCACAGTTCCGAAATGCATTGCTATGGCAACAGTAAGGCGACAATGCAGATGGACGCTTGTGAGTAAAGACCCAAGTCATCGACGAAGAACGCCTGATCTGAGACAACAGACCAAACTCCTGCTAGGATTAACCAGTAACAGGCGATAAGGGGGACCAAAGCTACAGCAAAGACAGACAAAATAAACAAACGAACACAGACACGACTCTCGATCAGTTTTGAACTGACATAGGAATCTGCTTGGACAGGCCAGTGAAAGCGGCAGAGGAGACCGTCACCGAATTGAAGAACGTGGAATATATCAAGAGGAAGAGATCAGTGTTGTCTGGAACTGGTTGAGTTAGTGGCATACAGGGTGTGTCCTTTACATTTTATCTTAACAAAAGTTGATGTTGGCGTTAATTGGACGAGCACACTCACGCGCTGTGTGAACGGGTTTTATATACACGTCTGTTTGGAGAGCAGCGAGGGCTAGCAGAATAAACTACCTTCATCAGCACGCTCGGGATGTGAGGAAAGCTATAACAACCCGCAACTAAACCTTCTTTTCAGGGCGCACAAAATGAGTAATCCTACTCATTGTGGGCATTCTTCTTCTTCATCGTACGCTGGTTACAGCGATATTTACGTTGCACTGTTTTATTTTGTTAAGCCTGTGGCTCAGTGCATCCTATTTCAACAGGCATTTCTGTAGGGATGTCCTCCTTAGCCTTTGGCTGTCCCCAGCCTATCTGCAAGGCAGCAGTTGTTTTTGGTCAGAGTTGTCACTCTTAGGGAAGTTGTCTTGCAGGACTAACGAGTCTTCCCTACTCGTGTCTATAGGGTTTGGCAATGATATGATATGATGGACTATGTACTAGTTTGTACTATCCCGGAAGAGAGGCAGTCCAGTGTGACTGTGTCTCAGGATCGTCACGTCCTGCCAGAAACGTCGCATATGCATGTGAGTGAGGTATCTCTTTGATTGTGGGCATTCAACATCAATTGTCTTCAATTAAAAAAATGGGTGGAATACTTCCAAGGGAGTCTCAACAGACACACAACCACATTTAAAAGCACATATTTTCTCACCAGCAGCAGAGACACTAGATTTGAATTGAGACCCACCTAGTGAATTTTTATACTGAGCAGCGCATGAGCTGCAGTGGTCAGCGACCCATAGCTGACTGCTAGCTCGAGGGCCAGCGAACCAGAGCTGCCAAGACCATTCTACACCTCCGCGCGGTGATCCTGGATAACAGGCTGCAGCAGGGCAGACTGGTTAACGAGAAGGGATCGAAGAGGGAATGCTAACCCGGTACTCAAAAAATGCTTGCTAAAGTCGGATGTGTTGGATCGAAAGGTGCAAATATAGCAGTCCAGCTGTAAACTACGACACAACGCATTCTGTTCTCTGGACTACATTATGCTATTTAAGCCCTTTCATGGTTTGGTAGCGGGACATTGAGAACGAACGAAGCCAAGCCAAGCCAAGCCAGACCGACTGACATTTCAAGAGCCATATTTAGAGTTTAAGAGAGGTAAAACAGGGGGCACGCACGGAATGGCAGCATAAGCCATTCTAGCAGATACAGAGAAGGCCACACATGTGTATCACAAATTGTTTAAAAGTATTTGGGGAAAAAGAGAAAGTGCCATTGACATGGAAGGGTCGACTTCTGATTTAACTGTCCACGAAAGGAGACCTGACAGACTCCAACGGCTACAAAGGAATCATACTATCAGTATCAAGCAAAATATCAAATAGAATTATGTTAGCCTAAGAGGAAGTAGACAAGAAGATCAGAGTAGGACAAGTGAGATAACGTAGAGAGCATATATATGGGACCAACGATCGAGTGGGATTCATCCATGTATGTAAATTGTATAGACAATTGGAAGGCGTTTGACAGCATAAACCGCAGCATTGTATGGGATACCGGAGAAGTTAATATAACATACAGAATGTGTATAAAAACACAGTTTGTAGAGTGATGCATGAGTAGTACTGGCCGAAAGTTTTGAAGTACAAACGAGAGTGAGGCAGAGATGACTTGTGTCACCATTCTTGTTCCTGATGGCGATATACTGGATTATGAAGATGTCAATGGCAGGGAAGATAACCGGTATACAATGGTCATTGTGGTCACAGTTAGAGGATCTGGAGCATGCATATGACTTGGTACTACTGTCAAACAGTCATGGCCAGGTGCAAGAAAAACTAAATAAGGTGAGGGAACATTCAGCCAAACTGGGACTTAACATTAACATGAAGAAAATCAAGATGTTTAAAATCAACACCTTAAGCAAAGAGCCAGTCATGCTTGGAGGTGAGGCACTGGAAAAGGTGTATACCTTCACATATTTGGGCAGCACCGCTGACGATTCAACAACCACAGAGGCAGATATAAGGGTTAGAATTGGAAAGTCAAGGAAAGCATGTATGCTACTGAATAATATATGGAAATCCAGGGAAATAAGGACTAATTCCAAGTTAACATTGTTTAATTCCAACGTCAAGTCGATACTTGTGTACAGAGCAGAAACTTGAAGAACGACAAAGGCAATACAGAGGAAACCCCAGTCGTTCGTCAATAAATATATATGAAGAATAATGGGTATATACTGGCAAGACATGGTGAGGAACGAAGACCTATTGGAAAGGAGCACCACAAAAAAAAAAACAACCAGTGAAGCAAGAGGAAATGAGATTGGATTAGGACATACAGAACGGAAGGCGCCATTAAACGTGGCCAGGCAGTCCAAGAAACACATGTAGAGGCGATTGAAAATAAACTTCGGTCCATCAACCTCAAGGGAAGATAGGAAGAATGGCAGCTTGTAGAGGAGGGTTATCAATGGCATCTGCCTTGAAAGGAACGACGGCCACTGATTGGGTGAGAGGGATAGCAACCCCATCATGTCAAAGAAAGCAGTTAAAGGCGCCATTATATTTTCACATACCATGCTTTGGCAATGACATCAAATCCATTGATTGTGACATACTATTCAAGGGGCAAAGCAAAAAACAAAACAACAAAATGACATAGGTGGTAACAAAAGACATATATGAAGTTTGTGCTGTATAAAGTTAGGCATAAATAGTATCTTTATATTAAGTCTCTGCCCCCAGTGTCAGGCATGGACTCTCACCAAGGCACAAGAAAGACAAATCATGGTATCCGAAATGAGGTGTTTGAGAATGGTTGCCGAGGTCCCAAGGCTGGACAGAGTATCAAAAGAAGTAATCAGACAGAATTTTGACACATCACAGTGCACTGAATACATGGAAAGGCAAAGATTAAAATGGTTCTGGCACCTGACAAAATAAAACCAAAGTTACCAGCTGCTCGTATCTACAATTCCAGACATCAGTGTTGCAGAGCAAGAGGCAGACCACGATAAAGATGGGCAGATAGTGTCAGTGAGACACTCAAGAAACGCGGAATGACAACAAAATCGGCGACAAAGCTGGTACAAGACAGAAAACTACACCTCCCCACGACGTCTAACGACACAAATGAATAGAAGATAATGAAAGTTACGCGTCGCCCGAGACACACTTAGTAGATAGAAAGATAGTATAACATTTTCATCATACATCATAAGCAATGGTGTGTAAATAAACGTCTGACGCGTAGGGATATAAGTGTGTGCATGTGTTGAACAAATAAAGATATGATCCCAGCAAATCGGGCACAATAGTCGAACTTCTTATTCAAACCACTGCATGTTTGTGACGATCTAGGCCAGTGCCCATTCAGAACTGTAGTGTTTGCATCCGGTGGGCGAAGGTTGAATCTAGAAACAAGCATGACGAGGTAAGAGAGTTCAATGTTTAAGTTGTTTGTAACTAGTACTGAGCGCCACCGCTGACACTTCCGTAGAAAATGCGTAGAAGCAATCACTATTGTTGAAATTTAAAAAATGACATGCAAAACGGCATGCCTTCGATGGCTATCCTACTACTAATATATTGGACATAATAGTAGTCCATGGGATTCGGGCGCAAAAATTGGAGAAGATGCAGTCCATGACTGGAGATGAACATGTGGCTCATACGGAAACAAAGAAACTAATGACCGGGGCATCAGACTCCTAGAATTTGCACGATGCAATAAGCTGTTGGTGGCAAACACGTTCGGGTTTAACAAGCCGTCTAGACGCTGGACATGGCGTAACCCAACAAATGAAGTGCACAGCCAAATTGACTATATACTGGGCCACAGGAGGTTTAGTTCTAGCATCCACCGACAAAACGAGAAGTTTTCCTGGAGAGGATATATGAGGCGAACATGATCTTTTTATGATGACTATGCGTCTGAGATTGAAGAGAGTCCCAAAGAAAGAAGTGACTAGACTAAAGTTTGACTTCGACATACTAAAAGACACAATATATGAGGCGAACATGATCTTGTTATGATGACTATGCGTCTGAGATTGAAGAGAGTCCCAAAGAAAGAAGTGACTAGACTAAAGTTTGACCTGGACAAACTAAAAGACACAATATATGAGGCGAACATGATCTTGTTATGATGACTATGCGTCTGAGATTGAAGAGAGTCCCAAAGAAAGAAGTGACTAGACTAAAGTTTGACCTGGACAAACTAAAAGACACAATATTTGAGGCGAACATGATCTTGTTATGATGACTATGCGTCTGAGATTGAAGAGAGTCCCAAAGAAAGAAGTGACTAGACTAAAGTTTGACCTGGACAAACTAAAAGACACAATATATGAGGCGAACATGATCTTGTTATGATGACTATGCGTCTGAGATTGAAGAGAGTCCCAAAAAAAGAAGTGACTAGACTAAAGTTTGACCTGGACAAACTAAAAGACACAATATATGAGGCGAACATGATCTTGTTATGATGACTATGCGTCTGAGATTGAAGAGAGTCCCAAAAAAAGAAGTGACTAGACTAAAGTTTGACCTGGACAAACTAAAAGACACAATATATGAGGCGAACATGATCTTGTTATGATGACTATGCGTCTGAGATTGAAGAGAGTCCCAAAAAAAGAAGTGACTAGACTAAAGTTTGACCTCGACATACTAAAAGACACAATAATCATCGAAGTGTTCCAATCATGGGTAGGAAGGAGATTTGCTCCACTGTTGGCTCGCAGAGAGGGACTGGATACAGATACAGTAACAGTCTCTTAACTCAGCACTCATAGATACAGCAACGGAGATCATGGGGTCCACCAAACAAAAAAGAAGCCATGGGGGACCAAAGAAATTCTAGAACTCTGTGATAGATGGTCACTGAAACACCAAAAACATCCATCTGATGAGCTCGGCAGATATAAAGAGGTCAAGAGAGCGATACAACAAAAGATGAGAGAGGCGAAAGAAGCGTGGATATGTGAGCAATGTACGGAACGAACCTGTGAAAACAATCCCTCCAACACCATCACCTATAGAGGATAACCAACTGATAATGAAGGAAGAGGTAGCTGCAGGGGTAAAGACATTGTGAAGAGGGAAGGCGGCCGGCGTGGACAATATACCAGCAGAGCTCTTACAGACATGTGAGAAGATAGTGGTAGAAGGCTTGACACACATCTGCAACACAATATGGGTGACAGGAAACTGGCCAGACTTATGGACAAAATCGATGGTTTTATCGTTACCTAAGTCTGGAGACCTAAAGCTGTGCCAAAATTACAGAACAATAAGCCCCATCAGCCACCTTAGCAAAGTCATGCTTAGGTTAATTCTAGACCGATTGAAACCCCAAGCAGAGAACATCATTGTTGAGGAGCGAGCAGGGTTCAGACAGGGAAGAAGCATAACAGAACAGATATTTAATGTAATACAGATAAGGAAGAAATATCTAGAACAGCATTAAAAACTATACCATGTGTTTGTTGATTTTAAGAAAGCGTTTGATAGGGTATGCTATACAGTGCTATGGGCAACCATGATGATGTCTACAATCAAATATTATAAAGGTCCTTGGACACCTGTATGACAAGGCGCGCAGTGCAGTTCTTTTGAATTGGAGGCGCGGGGACTGGTTTCGCACATCAGATGGTGTGAGACAGGATTGTACTCTCCCAAACACTTTTCAATATATTCATTGAGGGAATTATGAGAGGGTATAATGAGTGACGCATTTGGAGGTCACGTTGGTATTGTTTAAGATAGGGGGGGGGGGGGGGGGGTGTGTGTGTGAAAGATTAACAAAATTTGTTTTGCAGATGACATCGACGGGTTGGTGGGCACAGAAGCATAACGCCTGGAATGGGTCAGAAGTCTCGACGAAACAGATCTTGACTATGGTATGGAGATAAACGCTAGAAAGACAAAATTAATGACCAACAACACCGAGGGCTTCAACAGAAGGATAAGGCTAATGACCAGGAACTCGAAGTGGTGAACCGTTTCAAATATCTGGGTTTCGATTGTCAGTGATGAAGGATCAAAATGTGAGGTGTTGGCCAGAATAGCACAGATAATGGCGGCGCTTGCACGGCTTAAAAACAAAATCTGACAAGATAAACGGTTAGCACTATGTACGAAAATCAGAATAATGCGTACATTGGTCCTGCCATTATTCCTATATGACTGTGAGACCTTGACAATTACAGCTGACCTGCAGCGGAGAATACAGGCCTTGGAGATGAGATGTTTCCGAAGACTTCTAAACGTCCCGTACAAAGATCGAGTTACAAATCAGGAAATACGAGAACGAATTACAACAGCAATATGGCCTTTTGAAAACCTCTTGGCAACTGTCAAAAGAATTAAACTCGCTAGGTACGGTCACATATCAAGATCAAATGGTCTTGCAAATACGATCCTGCACGGAAAGGTGCAAGGCAGACGACGAAGAGGCCATCCCAAAAAGAGGTGGGAAGACAACATAAAAGAATGGACCAATCCCCGACCAGATGAGGCATAGGCAGCGGCCACTGACAAAGAAGAATGGTGTGGGGTTGTGAGGATGTCTTCATGTGTGCCCCGACGACCTCAGTGGTTACGGAATGACCTGACCTGACCTGCTACTAATGACAACATACGTGGGTTTCATTCTTCTGCTTCGTTATTCGTTCTCAATCTCCCGCTACAAAGTCATGAAAAGGGCTTTGCAAGTAGCAGGATGTAGTCCAAGGAACGAAATAAGTTATGTCGTAGTTTACAGCTTGACTGCGACATGTTCACCTTTCGGTATGACATTTTTGGGTGCCGGGTTAGCATTCCCTCTTTGATTCCTTCTCCTTAGCCAGTCTGTCCTGTTGCAGCCTGCTATCCAGGTTCACCACGTGGAGGCGGAGAAGGGTCTTGGCAGCTGAGGGTCATAGGTCGCTGACCGCTACAATTCATGCACCGCTTAGTGTCTTGATACCACATGAGTTTTGATATCTGGCCTGTGGATATTTGATACAAATAAGATATGCGCGCATTCTTCTTCTGACGATGATGTCAACTTAACATCTTTATACTGGTTTAGAAGACTCTGCAGAGTGTATACAGCCAGTTTCTTGTACATTCACTAGATCTAAAAATAACTATGTGCATCCAATCTATTCATGAAAGCGTTAAATTGACTCTACCTGCACTATTTCCGGTTGCAATGCATTTCAAGCATTCACCATTCTCGGACTTGAGAAATATTTCCTGGTATCTAATGTAGACATTACTTTAAAATAATTTGTAGCGGTGCCATCTTGTTCTTGTAGCCGGATGTACTTTGAAAAATTTGTTATAGTCTAATGTGTCCTTTATTTGATTATTGTATAAACTTGTATTAAGTAACCTCGAATTCTTCTCTTTTCTAGACAATGTAGACCAGTTTTCCTCTTTTCTCATAACTATAATTCTGGAATCCCACTATCAGATTTGTCGCTCTTCTTTGTATCCTTTCCAGCATGTTTATATTCCCTCTACGATAAGTCCACATCTGTACCCAGTACACCAATATATGTCTCTAACTAATACTTTATACAGTCTCCGTGGCGAAGTGGTTAATCCGTTTGCCTTGTGTTCATACAGTTGGGGTTCGAATTTGAATACAGTATGACTATCACTTCCATGCTCCTGTGTTCAAGTGCCGTCTCCGCATCGAAGGTTGGCTGCAATGGACCTCCAACATTCACTGTCGTTTGTCTTGATGGTACACTCGGACAGCTGGTGGTGTGTCTTCCCACTTATAGCTGTCTTCGCCTTGCCCGCCTACCGCCCTCCTGTCCCTGCCGTATTGTTTTCAGCTGTCTGTCGTGTCGACAAATCGTACCAACAGAAATGAAATTTCTACGAAAAATAATGGGTGTAAGAAGGAGAAGCAGTATCAGAAACGATGGCATCAGGAAACTGGTGGGAACAAAACCAGTATTAGACTACATCAAAAGACAAAGTAATGGCTTAGCCACGTAACAACACTACCACCACCAGCACCCCTGTTCTTCTGCTCATTTCTAGGACCACACATTCGTCCAGAACATTGGTCGTAAAACTGACTCTTTACTAACCATCTATCTATGTTTTTACTTATTTATTTAAAATAAAATTACATCGACCTGTCTTCCCCTTAACCCGAAATGGAATGTCCCGCTAGTCATCAACTGTCAAATACGTATGATGGGAACCCAGGATACTCTGTTTGGGGTGAATTAAGACAAGTACAGGAAGAGGAAAAAGAAGTAGTGTATCTTTATATGTACAAAATATGTATTTGTCTAATTGTATCGCCTTTAGTATTTCTCATTGCATCCCCAGCCTTTCCAAGATCTATCTATTTGTTGACTTTTCCATTTCTTCCGAATAAGCACATTTCAAAGGCTTCAACTTTATCCACAAATTAACTGTTATCGGTCATGTTTCCGCAACACAGAGCAAATATATATATATAAATAAAACACATGACTACTGGCATTATGATGTGTTCGGCATCTAAACATGGACAATCTGCGTCTGTAAAACTATGTACAACGACCAATACACGTAGGTCCACGTGAGTGATATGCGATCCTTGTTTATAGAATTCTTAATTATAAAGATACTAAACATGGTGACACGAAGGAAACAGTGCTGGCACATTAGGCTTCAAGATTGAAGCAGGTCACGAAACAAAGGTCATGGCGTCTAATATAACCAGGGTTCCCCAAATTAATTTACAGCAATGACAGTTGTTCGGTTTTATTGTATGGAGTAGAAACCTGGACCATGACAAAGGATTATGGAGAAGCATTTTGCGGGCCTTTGAAAAATGTGTGATTCATAAAACTTGGACGAGTCTTTTGGAAAGATATGAAAACCAATAGCGAAGTTCTGGAACAACTCCAGATGGGACACATACTTATGAAGAAGATAAAAAGCAGAAACATTAAATACTAAGCGCCATGACAGTCTGCTAAAGGTTAAGGCATTTATTTTCAAATGCATCCAATATATTTCCAAGCGGTTTTTTTAAATTTTCAAGCTTTCACAACAATATGTGAGCACTGAGATGACATAGTTTTATGAGTTTGAGATGACAGACTAACCTGAGTTTGAGATGACAGACTAACCTGAGTTTGAGATGATAGACTAACCTGAGTTTGAGATGACAGACTAACCTGAGTTTGAGATGACAGACTAACCTGAGTTTCTTCTTCTTCTTCGTACGCAGTCAGACAGTAACCATTATTTTTTCGAAAAAAGCGGCGGTCATCCTGAGGCTGTCGACACTGCCATAGAGCTTGTCTTGTGGTTCCACTGGTGATGACCACATCTGCTCTCTCTGATCCTCATATGTCGGGCAGTTCTGCAGCAGATGTTCAGCGGTCATTTTCCCGGTACCACACGGGCATTCGTCGGTTCCACTTATCTTCAATTTGTTGAATAGGTGGTACCTCAGTCTATTGTGGCCAGTGCGAAGTCTGAAGACAAAGACCTGCTCTCTTCTGTTCAACTGGTAATAGGCATTGTTTTTGGTGTAACCAGTATGTTCGGTTTCCCATTTGGTCATGTATCTGGCTTTAAAAAGCCGTTTTGACTCTTCGTACGCCATACTGGTATCTGTTTGTGGTAGTCTTGCACCTTCTTTTGCCAGTCTGTCTGCCTCCTCGTTGCCTTGGATGTTGCAGTGTGATGGGACCCACTGTACCACTACCCTTTTTAGTGCGGACTGCTGGCATAGTTGACAGAGTGCTGCTCTTAAGTCATTAAGCTCAGTATTTTTCTGGCTTTTTAGCGCTGTGACTACGGCCAGAGCATCTGTAAGAAGGACTATATGGCTTTCATTTTCTTTACGTGTCACCATTTCTTCCACTGCCGCCCTCAGTGCCTCTGCCTCCGCTCTGAAATTGCTTGTGTACTTACCAGTAGCGAATGACAGTGTTATATTTCTGCCATTTGGTAGGTTCAGGAATGCTCCTGCCCCTCCGTTCTGTGTAGTGTCTGTTACAGAACCGTCGGTGAGTGCATGGGTCCAGTCCATGCTTGGGTAGTTTTTCGATATAAAGCTTAGGGTAGTATCTCTCCTTTCTTTTTCAGTCTGGCAGTTTTTGTTTCCAATACCTGGTATATTTTCTACCACCTCTGGAAATATATCTTGCCTTCAGGTAGGTTTTTGTACAGTAGTGATGGGCTTTGGTGTTGTTAGTGCGTTTATGGGATCTTCGTGCATCTTTGCTTTGGCTATTTCTGCAAAGTTTCTTCGCTTTAGTTTCCCATTTCCCAAATTGTTTAGTCTCTGGTGCATTGGGTGGTCAGTCAGTCTTCGGAGTTTCTCTGACTGCAGCTGGGCTCTGCAGTCTCTTCTATCGGTCATGGGTTGCAGCTTTGTAATCTTTTCAAGTTCTACAATTGGCGTTGACTTCATGCCTCCTGTTATAACTCTCATGGCTTGGTTTTGAAGTTTGTTAACTTTATCGAAGTTCGCCTTTGCTGCTGTTGTCCATGCTGAAATGCCATACTCGAGAACTGGTCTCACTCTTTCAGTGTACAGTTTCTTTAGCATACTTTCGTCTGCTCCCCAGCTTGTGCCAGCTAGTTTCCTCATGATTGCCATTCTTTCTCTGGCTCTCATTCGGTTTCTCTCGATCTAACTTTTCCATGTCATGCGCCGATCAAATGTGACTCCCAGGTAGTTTGGGTTGTCGTTTTGCTGCAGGAATTTGCCATTTAGGCTTAATTTGGTGTTTTGTGGTTTGATTGAGAGCGAAAATATTGTGCATGTGGTTTTCTCCTCGTTTATTTTGACCAGTAACCTGAGTTTGAGATGACAGACTAACCTGAGTTTGAGATGACAGACTAACCTGAGTTTGAGATGACAGACTAACATGAGTTTGAGATGACAGAGTAACCGAAGTTTGAGATGATAGACTAACCTGAGTTTGAGATGACAGAGTAACCTGAGTTTGAGATGACAGACTAACCTGAGTTTAAGATGACAGACTAACCTGAGTTTGAGATGATAGACTAACCTGAGTTTGAGATGACAGACTAACCTGAGTTTGAGATGATAGACTAACCTGAGTTTGAGATGACAGAGTAACCTGAGTTTGAGATGACAGAGTAACCTGAGTTTGAGATGACAGACTAACCTGAGTTTGAAATGACAGACTAACCTGAGTTTGAGATGACAAAGTAACCTGAGTTTGAGATGACAGACTAACCTGAGTTTGAGATGACATACTAACCTGAGTTTGACACGTTTACTCGATGATTTAGATCTCCAAATATTCGTTAATGTGTTGACGGCATTTGAGGCTAAGGCGATTCGAATGAGAATTTCCTGTGTAGCATCCGCATTTTGCGGTATTTTACTGACGAAATAAGTGAAATGCTCAACTTTCTGTATCCCCTGACCACTGAGCTGAAACATCGGACCCTGTGAGTGAGATTCATGCTTTTGGTTTAGGAGGCGTTATTTCAAGCCATATCTGTCTGGCTATGTTTTGGAGAGTTGGTCTACGTTCTTCTGTGCTGCTTCTGTGTTAGAATTCAGGAGTGTCAGATACCTGCTTCACATCTGTTTCAGTCTTAAACCATTCAGCTTTATCGACAGTAGGCCGCACACAACACTGTGAATTAGTGTTTAGTGCGTTTATGACCCTGACAAACTTAGTTGGAAATTCACAGGTCAAGAGAATGTTCCAAAGCGATGGTCGGTGTAGACTATCAAATGCCTTTTAAAATTCGATTAAGTTGACAATAAGTGCATGTCTACGGACTCTTCAAGAATTATTCTGAGGATGAAAATCTGATCTATGCACGATCGCAACAGTCGAAACCCAGCTTGCTTCTCCAGCAGTCGCTCGTCTTCTGCCTCTCCGAGCCTTCCTACCACCATCAATCTACAAAGTACTTTCTCTGGCTCTGATAGTAGCCACACTGTACGCCAATTGTTTCAATCCGATAGGTATCTCTTCCTCGGATTGTTCACAATCACCTTATCTCTCCATTGTTGTGGTGGGTGCCCCTCCCTCCATACCTCATTTATGATTAACAATAAGTGCGTTGTATCGTCAGCCATCTTAATCATCTCACCAACAATTCCATCTTTGCCAGCTGTTTTTGTAGTTCTTTAAGTTTCTGATTACCCGATCAATTTCTGCAATAGTACAATCATCACATTGTGCGGTCATGGTAGGTATGTGTGTATCCTCACTGTAATCGGCCGAGCGCCGTGACTAAACGCTGACACGTCAGTTTTGGATATCCTGTGATAGTTCGTCATCTTCCAAAACTCGAATGAATTCAAGAAATGGGATCAAGATGCTGAGCAGCGCATGAGCTGCAGGGGTCAGCTACTCATAGCTGACTGCTAGCGTCAGGGCCAGCGAACCATAGCTGCCAAGACACTTCTACACCTCCACGCGGTGATCCTGGATAACAGGCTGCAGCAGGGCAGACTGGCTAAGGAGAAGGGATCGGAAAGGGAATGCTAACCCGGTACTCAAAAAATGCTTGCTGAAGTGGGATGTGTTGGACCGAAAGGTGCAAATGTCGCAGCCGGACTGTAGACTACGACACAACGCATTCCGTTCTCTGGACTACATTCTGCTACTTACCCTTCCAGGGTTTGGTAGTGGGAGATTGAGAACGAACGAAGAAGAAGAGAAATTCAAGAAATGTTTTATCGAATGAACACCTCTTGAGGACCGTACTTCAATTAGTATATGTGAAATAAGATACACCTATTTGATAATATGCTGTATTCTAGTTGTAGTCGAACTCTAAGCCTATCGTCCCATATTCCCGACAACGCGTGAGCACAAAATCGCTGGGCCGTGCAGCCAAAATGCACACGGACTCTCCCCGCACCTTGCTGACACCTACACCGGAGGTGTTTAGGGGTCACTCGTTACCACAGGAGGTGAAAAGACGTCTTGCCTACCTCGGAGTCCTTGTCAGTGAGATACCCAAACAAACGCACGGAAGGAACATGGACAGGAGAGGTGGTAAAAGAAAACGTAGAAAGCCAAGAACAGGGAAAGCTTTTTTAGATTTCCCCTGCCTTACTCAAACCCACCCAGCTAAGCAGGAAATTCGTGATCAGGCTACCACGACAGCAAATGTGCTGAGCGGTGTGGACCTCACAGAACACGGCGAGGCACTTGAGCAGCCGTGGTCACCCTCTGCACCCGAGTCCATATCCAGTCGTCCTGACTTATCTTGCCACTAGTTAAAGTTGGACTCGGACGAGAGAGTGAGGTCGACGAACAGCGCAAACCTTCCTCACATAAATCAAATTCATCGCGCGAGTCATTCTCTTTTCATTTATCCAGTACTAACACAGTCGAGTCATGTGACTATGGGCCAAAAAGCTGCGTTAGTTGCGGGTCTCCTGGCTGAGCAATAAAGCAGATGAGATACATGGATTTGCTGACAATCATGATCACAGTTTCGCGAAGCGAACTTTTCATGCTTTCACTGCCTGGGAGTATGCAGATCCCAAATCGGACTCGGAAAAAAAATACATTTAATCTGAGTTTGAACCGAACTCTCAACTACCCTAAATAAACTCTTCTGCGAACTTCATTTTCGAGTTTCACGTGATCTTGCTCAGTACTGATAAATAAATGTTTAACAAATTACGAACGCCACTCCTAGTCACTGGAGTAGACGATTACGCTAAAAGTTCATACAAAAAACAGTTTAAACAGAGTACAATTAGTAATCACAGACGGAAATAAGTTAGCTTTGCTACGTGGGCGTTCATCACGTCAGACATAACCGATCAATCAAGTAGCAATGATTGAGTAGTTGATTATCTGCCGGCATGCACAACAAATTGTATGCGACAACCCTGCCTGACAGACTGTGCGAAAATGGAGACTCGCATGTAATGTACTCAGACCTTGTAATAAATTATTCAAAGCAATGGCTACGGGGACAAATATAAGCGAGTCATACTAGTCATATAGGCTTACTTGCCCATGGCAACGCAACACAATAGCAACAATATTACAACCTATAGAACACAACATTATGATGATGTTCGTCCATCACGGGTGATGCAGACCACTCGCTTTGTTCATCCGTTTGGAATATGTCCTGTCAATCGATGAGTTCAAAGGTGGCTTGGGGAGCACGATGTGGGTCTGAAAAGATATCGGGCGGTGTGGACAGGGAATGTGCCAAGGTTTCATTTGACGGACTTTTCATCCGTTGTTCAGCTGCTGTTTTTTATGAATGTCTTGCACGAGATGTGCGCCAGGCTGTTCTGTCTGATGTAGTAGCTTTCCAATTGTCGAGAATTAAGACATCTAACAAAGCCTTAAGCGTTTCTTTGAAGGTGTTTCCTTTAGTCCCCAAGGGAGCGTTTATCTTTCTGCATTTGGCTTGGCTTCGTTCGTTCTTAATCTCCCACTACCAAACCCTGAAATGGCTTAAGTAGCAGAATGTAGTCCAGAGAACGGGATGCGTTGTGTCGTAGTTTACAGCTTGGCTGTGATATTTGCACCTTTCGGTCCAAAACATCCGACTACAGCAAGCATTTTTTTAGTACCGGGTTAGTATTCCCTCTTCGATCCCTTCTCCTTAGCCAGTCTGCCTTGCTGCAGCTTGTTATCCAGGATCACCGCGTGGAGGTGTAGAAAGGTCTTGGCAGCTCTATTTCGCTGGCCCTGACGCTAGCAGTCAGCTATGGGTCGCTGACCACTGCAGCTCAGCATCTTGATCCCTCCTTCTGTATTTCACCATAAAAGAGTTTTTTGGACAGTCGATGGGCTGGTATGCCCAAGACCCGCTCAACGAATATTTGATTACACCAGAATAGTATTAATGGTAGGGATACCAGCTCTTTCAAGAACAGCAGTATCTGAGATCATGTCTTGTCATTTGATCCGTAGTACCCTTCCACACAGTCTGCCTCAGAAAGGAGCTGAAGAACATAACATATCGTTAAAATGGGGTAACCCCGCGTATATTTCGTAGCCCGCTATTAGTGGCGCAAACGGCCTTTACATTAGTTAGTTAGTCGACAGATCAGTCTCACTGAACATCGAACAAGTCCATAGGTGCTCAGCCTTTTCTTCAGTATATCCCACAGCGTATGTCGGCTCATGGCACCAGTTCTGTGTTGGTTCACTAGTCTCATTTGGCTTCCAGCGTGGCGTTCTTGTCTGGCTCTCCCTCTTGTGATCTGACTTTCTTGCAGTCTGGTCAACGTTCCGGACTCAGCGTCATTGTTCTTCTTCTTCTTCTTCATTTTACGCAGTCAGACATCAACCTTTATTTTTTTCGAAAAAAAGCAGCGGTCATCCTGAGGCTGTCGACACTGCCATAGAGCTTGTCTAGTGTTGCCACTGGTGATGGCCACATCTGCTCTCTCTGATCCTCGTATGTCGGGCAATTTTGCAGCAAATGCTCAGCGGTCATTTTCCCGGTACCACACGGGCATTCGTCGGTGCCACCTATCTTCAATTTGTTGAATAAGTGGTACCTCAGTCTATTGTGGCCAGTGCGAAGTCTGAAGACCACGACCTGCTCTCTTCTGTTCAACTGGTAATAGGCATTTTTTGTGTATCCAGTATGTTCGGTTTCCCATTTGGTCATGTATCTAGCTCTAATAAGCCGTTTTGACTCTTCGTATGTCATACTAGCATCAGCGTCATTGGTCGAATCATTTAACTGTCCCGCCTCCCTAAGGGCATCCAGAAAATCAGCCTGGCCCCCTTCCCACAAGTAGCGCTACCTGCAAGCATGTCGGTTCGTTCGTTTCCCTTTATACCGCGTGACCTGGCACGAAAATGAACCATAGTTTTGTCAGTCTTGTCCTTGCTACGCCACTGCATATGCTCGGAAACAGCCTTCATGTAAATATGTCAAGTGTAAAGGCAAACCTACACTTCACGTTGACCCAAATGACGAATCATCTCATCACCGTTATAACTTCCCACAGAAATTAATGCTGTAGCCTTATTTCCTTCCTTCTCAAACTGGTGATCATGACAGACTGTGTAGACAGACGACCACAGTGATTACATTCAAATTTGACACTGAAACTCATCAACAGCTACAACCGGCGGTGTACAGCTGCTTTGTGTGATGATGGGCCGGCCCAGCATGCTTCAGTACGCTGACATGACCTTTTTTAAAGGAAGAAAGGGTCAAATCGGCAGGTACAATACTGCACCAAATAAAGCGGAGGAATATGGGAGGGGGTGAAAGAGGGTAAAACGAGCAGATAAAATACTGCATTAAGTAGAACAGAGGTAAAGGAGAGTGGGGCGGGAAATGAGAAGATTATTAGAGAGGTACCGTGTGTATGAAAGAACGACCGACACTAATGAAAATATGTTAAAAGATGATCTGAGAATCAGGTAGACAGGTGCGGACAAAAAAGAAGACAGACAAAATAGCAAAGAATAAGGAAGAGTTCCGTAACAAAAGTACTATTTATTTTACAACAGAATTCTTTTTTTCATGTCAAATCCCCTGTGCGGTTTTTCGGATGTGTACACACCTGCCTTAACACAATCACAGAACATTCCCGACATCCATTTTATGTGCATAAAACCAGCAGGCATGTGCATGTTGATCTCTGGTATACAGAGTTATGTGCTGTAGTGGTGGTTGGAAGGTGGAGAAAGAGTACAATGGGAGACGTGCGGCAGGGGATGGGTGCTGGAAGGAGAGAATCTTTTATTGTTAAACATGTGTATTTTTATACTGTGCAGTTCGACTGACAGACATATGGTCTGCTAGTTTACAGGGTTTTGTGTGTATGTATCTCTGGATAGTGTTAGCCACGCCATTTAGATTGGTGCTCTTCAAACTGTTCGCTAGCTTCCACAAGCGAGTGATTTTATAGTAATGCAGAGGCTACAAAACCTGAGGAAACTTTGGCAGAATATCAACAAAACAACAAAAGTGAAAATTTTGAGAACCTGTGTTTTTCCTGTGGCAGCATATGGCTGTGAAACATGGACAGTTACTGAAGCCTCAAGGAAAAGAATCGAGACCTTCGAGTTGAAATGTTATAGAAATGTTGTCAGAATACCGTGGACTGGAAAAAAATGTTATAGAAATGTCAGAATACCATGGACTGGGAAAAAATGTTATAGAAATGTTGTCAGAATACCGTGGACTGGAAAAAAATGTTATAGAAATGTCAGAATACCATGGACTGGGAAAAAATGTTATAGAAATGTTGTCAGAATACCATGGACTGGAAAAAAAGAATGCAGACATTCGACAAAAGATGAACATACAGGAGAACTGGTTCATAAAATCCATCACAAACAGAATATTGAAATACTTTGGCCATATCAAAAGACACAGCGGTCTTGGGAGAATGGTAATAGTGCCGGGAAAGAGAGGAGGCGGCAGACCAAGAAGGCGATGGCACCAAAATGACAAGGAATGCTTGGGCATGACTGTCGGGGAGACTGGAGATTTGGTCAGAGGTCGATTTTCTTTCAGAAGGACTGTGATGGGTGCTACGTTCTGCAAAGAACATGCCACATGATGATGATGTATTAAAAACATCCTATATATACAGATTCAGTGGACGATCGAAAAATGTTCTTCAAATAGATTTTAGTGGGCCGTAAGGAAAATATACCCTAGGAAAGTTATAAAAGTAGACGCCAAGTATAATAAGGTTGACGAGTCCTGATTTAGATAAAGGCTCTCAAACCCGTGGCCCACATCTGCGACATTATTGGGCATTTTATCGTGTGATTATGTATGATACCATTTGGACATTAATATAGCGCATTATATACATGTCAACTATATTTTTTCCAAAACAGGAACATGGTCTAACTCCAACTAGTCGGAGTATACATCGAGGTACTTGCGTCTTAATTCACACCAAACATAGTTTACTTGTATGTGCAAAACAGAAAATGTAAAACAAGATTCAAGAAATATTCGTTAACACTGTAGAAAGTGACCAGTGCCATGGATAAACCGGGCGGGGGTGGTGGAGGAAAGGGGGGGGGGGAAGAGATAGACGTGAAAATCATATTTCTGTGAATTTCACGTGGGCAGGTTTTCGTCTAGCTGATTCATCTTCAGCCAATTCCCCAACCCATGCAGATTTGTGTTTTTTTACGAAGGGATAACAAGCCATGAAGTTATCTCTGATCTTCTTTGCTGGGTTGTTTGTCGACAAATTCTTCTGATATTATCTAGCAATGTTCTTGTGTAAAGAAGATCACTAAATGTGCTCCAATGGTAAAAGTCCTCGCATTATTCATTATTTTATTAGCTGTTACTAGTCCCTGGTTGGTTGTTTTGTTTTTTGTTTTGTTTGTTGTTATTGTTTGTTTTGTTTTTTTGGGGGGAGGGGGAGAGTTGCGTTCATCTTATTTCTCTATTCCCCAAGGTGATGTGCATTGCACTATGTTTTTATTTTGCTCCTATCAGCTAAGTGCATCCGACTTCGGCATTCATTTTATGTGAGTGCCTGCTTCCCCGGGGTAACGGCCGGTGCTGTGATGGGGATCGAACCCAGCACGTTCGGGGTGTGAGCCGTGTCACGTAACCACTAGCCCACGCCGCCCCCCACTTAGTCCCTGGTGACACCAAACATTCTGAAGGCAGTATTTATTTGTAATTTAACCTTCCTCCTGTTATCATTTGTAAACAGATTGAGTCTGATGAAGAAGTATTTCTTTGTATTTTTTAACGATTCTTCTAAAATTGTAAATGCAGAACTTCGCGTACTATACAACCGCCAACCTATTTGGCTATTATATGGATCTCGGCCCAGTGTGTGCATTTCTTTTTTAAATAATGCCCGTAGACTGGTGAAAATTCCCTGCATGAATGAGCGATCTGCATAATTACGCAGAGCGTAAGTTAAAATTCAAATAATAACGGTATAAAAATAGTAGAATGCTGGCGGTAGCTACCACGTAATGGGTGACGAAACAAAACGTGCTGTCACTGGAGACATGAGAAATCATATAGTTTGGCAGTTGAAACAGCTATTTGTTTTGTCAAGCAGTGAAATGTCTTATCGGACAATTACAGTAAAATATCGTTTTGGGTAAATGGAAACAATGTTATTGGACAATGACAGCAACATGTCTTTATAGGCAATAACAGTGAAACGGTTTACGTTACTTGCGTTTTATTTCACCCCAAACAAAATAAATTTATATTTTTAAGAGAACCTGAGGTAGTGACGTCACAGAATAGTCCACTTTTTAACTGTTTGGGATGTCAAACATTATGCGAGAATATACGAGAATTTCCGCTCCTTCCTGTCGTCTTAGTAATGAATTTCTTGAATCTGTCAACTGCGATAAGGAGAGTAGCATCGCGTTTCTACAGCAGCATAGCATTATGCACGTTGTCAGATGATGTTATAACAACCAGGTTTCTAACTATAATCCTAAAACCGTATTCTCACACTTCGCAAAACTGAATATAACCATCTTTTCTACACTTCTATCTTTATCTAGGTCTACTTCTTTATTTCAATTAAAATTATATCGACCTGTCCTCCCCTTAACCCAAAATGGATTGTTCCGCTACATACGATGGTAACCAATGGAACTCAGGGGTGAATTAATACGCAAGCACCCTCTTACTGAACATTAACAGTCGATTCATAACACATAGAGATATGGTGCCCAACAACGACCTAGATTACAGGGATAGGGTAAAATGCATAGCTCTACATAGCAGCTCTGTCCTGTAAATGCGTCCTCGTGCTGCTGATGGCTTAAACCTTATCTGCGCTGCACAACCCAGTTTTCATCCACACAGCCCTGGTTGGGGAGATGAGACTATCTGGTTAGGTAAAACATTCTGACCAAGACTCCAACAGTTTTCCTCCACACAGCGCTAGAGATGAGACTATCTGGTTAGGTAAAACATTCTGACCAAGACTCCAACAGTTTTCCTCCACACAGCGCTAGAGATGAGACTATCTGGTTAGGTAAAACATTCTGACCAAGACTCCAACAGTTTTCCTCCACACAGCACTGGTTAGTCTGAGACTAACGTCTGGTTAGACAAAACATACTGGCCAAGACTCCAACAGTTTTCCTCCACACAGCACTGGTTAGTCTGAGACTAACGTCTGGTTAGATAAAACATACTAGCCAAGACTCCAACCTCACTTCCACATATGCCTGCCTGAAAACGGCTGTTTTCATGGCAGCCTGGCTAACCAGGTGGGCGATCGATGTGATCCACCTAGTAGCGAGCGATACGCAGATGAAGCCAATCATAGCACAGCTGCCTGGAGGACCCTGGACACCCTTCATCGTGACCCTCGGGATGTAAAGAAAGCTACGACAACAAGCCACGTAACGCACACAAGAGTAATCATACCAACTGTCGACATTCAACAACAGCAACAACCCAGCACGGATTGCCTTTCAATGTGTCCTATGTAGTCTGCACTTTGCAACCATTTACCAAATTTCTCTTGCATACCAGTGAACCCACCCCCAACGATATAAAAGCAGGTCCAGCCAGATTTATCCCATTTTCCATCTATGACAGTCGCAAAAGAACAAAAAAACTCGTGTCCCCGCATACCCCGAGGCTTAAATTACCGCATGTCAACTATAATGACATAATTATATATCACAATGCCATTTCTTTTGCATAGCAAACACACGTATACCCTCCACACTGATTGTTCACATATTGATATGATATTATATGCTTACCGGAGGCAGCTAAAATAGCACTCTTCATATTAATGCCATATAGGCACAATCTCTAGTGGTCCGCTGGGGTCTTTGTGTATGACGGACAAGAATAGCACCACATACAGCATGTCGTAAGAGGCGATTTACTGTATGACATGGCATAACACCAGTCATGGTAAGGTGGTTTGTTAAGAGCAGCAAAGATGGCGCCTAACACGCTGCGGCTCTACTTTGCTATAGTGTTTTGAGTCTATTAATATTGACTCGCACATCAGTTATCCAGAATACTAAATTAGTAACAATAATAAGTTCGCTTAGGCGTCTGAGGCCCGTTACGTTGGTCGGCCACATTCATAACCCACCGCTGCGGCACGGTTCCAGACCTCGTCCAGGGCGGATATGGAGGTTGTTATCTGCTGGAGCCATTTTGTGCGAGGACGGTCTCTTGTGCGTCTCCAGCTGGTCGGGTGAAGACTTTTGGCGCTGAGGAACGACTTGTGTAGTATCTTGTGGGCAGGGGTTTCCTGGTCCAGCCGTACAACATGACAGAACAAAGAAACTCGGCGGCGGTCAAGTGTTTCTGAGATTGGGTGGAGGCTTATTTTAGCAGAGATCTCCACGTTGCGGATGTAGTCATGCCATCGGATTACCAGGATACGCCGCGGGTTGCGCATGTGGAAGGACTCCAATCTCGACATGTCATGTTTCAGTAATGTCCAGGTTTCGGAGCCGGTAAGAACTGGGACTTTGCAGTTATACTAGATTATCATAACAACACAATCACCAAGTGATACCCGACGCGGATATATATGCCCACTGTGACCATACGAGCATGTTGTAAATGACAACTACGGAATGTTGTGTATGGGGGTAGTAAAATCATTGCAATTGAAACTGCAACTTGAAGTAATAGGATACATGCTTCCTGTGTAGATGGGTCAGTTGTATGTGTTGCCCTATGCTTCACATAGAACGAAACGGTGAAATCAAATAATATCCGCACATTACCTAAGGTATACTGAATGTAACCTTTTCTTTAACGTTCCATAAGCTGTTTTTACATGTGCACCCATTCGTTTGCTTCTTAGCGCGTGAGCTGCAGCGGTCAGCGACCCATAGCTGACTGCTAGCATCAGGGGCAGCGACCCATAGCTGACTGCTAGCATCAGGGCCAGCGACCCATAGCTGACTGCTAGCATCAGGGTCAGCGAACCAGAGCTGGGCAGCGCATGAGCTGCAGCGGTCAGCGACCCATAGCTGACTGCTAGCATCAGGGCCAGCGACCCATAGCTGACTGCTAGCATCAGGGTCAGCGACCCATAGCTGACTGCTAGCATCAGGACCAGCGACCCATAGCTGACTGCTAGCATCAGGGTCAGCGACCCATAGCTGACTGCTAGCATCAGGGTCAGCGACCCATAGCTGACTGCTAGCATCAGGGTCAGCGACCCATAGCTGACTGCTAGCATCAGGGCCAGCGACCCATAACTGACTGCTAGCATCAGGGCCAGCGTCCCATAGCTGACTGCTAGCATCAGGGTCAGCGAACCAGAGCTGGGCAACGCATGAGCTGCAGTGGTCAGCGACCCATAGCTGACTGCTAGCATCAGGGCCAGCGACCCATAGTTGACTGCTAGCATCAGGGTCAGCGAACCAGAGCTGGGCAGCGCATGACCTGCAGTGGTCAGCGACCCATAGCTGACTGCTAGCATCAGGGCCAGCGACCCATAGCTGACTGCTAGCATCAGGGCCAGCGAACCAGAGCTGGGCAGAGCATGAGCTGCAGTGGTCAGCGACCCATAGCTGACTGCTAGCATCAGGGCCAGCGACCCATAGCTGACTGCTAGCATCAGGGTCAGCGACCCATAGCTGACTGCTAGCATCAGGACCAGCGACCCATAGCTGACTGCTAGCATCAGGGTCAGCGACCCATAGCTGACTGCTAGCATCAGGGTCAGCGACCCATAGCTGACTGCTAGCATCAGGGTCAGCGACCCATAGCTGACTGCTAGCATCAGGGCCAGCGACCCATAACTGACTGCTAGCATCAGGGCCAGCGTCCCATAGCTGACTGCTAGCATCAGGGTCAGCGAACCAGAGCTGGGCAACGCATGAGCTGCAGTGGTCAGCGACCCATAGCTGACTGCTAGCATCAGGGCCAGCGACCCATAGTTGACTGCTAGCATCAGGGTCAGCGAACCAGAGCTGGGCAGCGCATGAGCTGCAGTGGTCAGCGACCCATAGCTGACTGCTAGCATCAGGGCCAGCGAACCAGAGCTGGGCAGAGCATGAGCTGCAGTGGTCAGCGACCCATAGCTGACTGCTAGCATCAGGGCCAGCGAACCAGAGCTGGGGGCAGCGCGTGAGCTGCAGTGGTCAGCGACCCATAGCTGACTGCTAGCATCAGGGCCAGCGAACCAGAGCTGCCAAGACCCTTCTACACATCCACATGGTGATCCTGGATAACAGGCTGCAGCAGGGCAGACTGGCTAAGGAGAAGGGATCGAAGAGGGAATGCTAACCCGATACTCAAAAAATGCTTGCTGAAGTCGGATGTGTTGGACCGAAAAGTGCAAATATTGCAGTCAAGCTGTAAACTACGACACAACGCATTCCGTTCTCTGGACTACATTCTGCTACTTAAGTCCTTTCAGTGTTTGTTGGTAGCGGGAGATTGAGAACGAACGAAGCCAAGCCATATGCTGGGACTACCCACGAGCCGTTTGCGATGCGATACATTTCCGTCTCTAAATACCTTTTGTTTTTAAAAAAATACATGCATGAGGCAATTGAAGCGTATGATTCGATGCTCAGGTTTAAGAATTTTATTTTTTTGGGGTAATTTAAATTGAGTAATTTGTACAATTATTGTACAGTATATTTTTTTATGGGTAAAATAATTATTTCACCGACAAAGATCAAAGAAACTTGTTAGTTTAAGAAAATGACAGTACCTGCACTATTATGAATTATAAAATCCTAATGGCATGATGAATGTGCAAAAATTAATGGTGTTACGAGTACGGGTTCTGGAGATATGAGATGAAATCTGATAGCACGAGTTTTGAAGCGCACTATAACAGACCGTCAGTAGAGGCCATGTGACAATTTCAGTTCAAGCTCTTGTGACATCTCCACGTTAAAAGTCGGTTCCAATGGATCTCAAACGTCATATGTCTCTTGTCTTGATGGTACAATCAGTCGATCTACTCGGTCCGACACATCTTCTTCTTCATCTTCTTCGTTCGTTCTCAATCTCCCACTACCAAACCCTGAAAGGGTACGTAGCAGAATGTAGTCCAGAGAACGGAATGCGTTGTGTTGTAGTTTACAGCTTGGCTGCGATATTTGCACCTTGCGGTCCAACCCCTCCGACTTCAGCAATCATTTTTTGAGTACCGCGTTAGCATTCCCTCTTCGATCCCTTCTCCTTAGCCAGTCTGTCCTGCTGCAGCCTGTTATCCGGGATCACCGCGTGGAGGTGTAGAAGGGTCTTGGCAGATATGGTTCGCTGGCCCTGACGCTAGCAGTCAGCTATGGGTTGCTGACCACTGCAGCTCATGTGCTGCTCAGCATCTTGATCCCGGTCCGACACATCCAATTTCAGCACAACATTTGTGATACAATGTCTGCCTCCCCTCTTCGATCTTAAATCTCTTTGTCACGCTGCATGGTTGCAGTCTGTTTCCAGGGCCGCAACTAGGAGGACGAATAGGGTCTTGGTCAATTATGGGTCATTGACCCTGGTGCAAATAGCCATCTATGAGTCGCTGGCTGCTGTCAGGTCATCCTTCGGCCCCCTTCTGGTATCGTTTTCAGCAAGGCATTATGTCTTTTAATGTAACCAAAATATATGAACCGTCTTGACTCTGATTTCGTTCAATAATTCTCTTTGTGCCTTACAGAAATATCCGAAGCAGTAAATGACACTATGCGTGAGACACACGGACGGGCTCGTTCTAGAGATCTCTTCATAACCTAATGTTGAAAGCCATAAAATGAATAGGCGAAAAGAAAGAAAGAATTTTTCTCTTTGTACGCCTTTTTTTTTTAAAAATCGTTCGCCTTATTTTTTTAATCCCCATGGCGGTGTGCGCTGCACTGATTTTGCGCCTGTCGGCCCAGTGCATCCGACTTCAGCATGCATTTTATGTAAGGGTCTGCTTCCTCCTGCATTTTCTAAGGGTTTGCTTCCCCGGGGTAACAGCCGGTGCTGTGATGGGGATCGAACCCAGCACCTACCGATTGTGAGCCGCGCCACTTAACCACTAGGCCACGCCGTCCCCTTTGTACGCCTAATTTCTACAAGACTTCCTTATGTTTTGTATTTCCATGAGATGTGCCCCATTTATCCACATTTCAATTACAACAATTCTCTTCTTCAAATGTTTATGTTTATTGTCCACCTGTATATGACATACACTAAAGACGAAAATACATAACACCCTGTTCACTCTCACCTTAAATTGGAAAGTTATTTGTATGGATGTATTTATTTGACATGTTGGTGAAAACAGATTTGGCCATTCCTATTATCTTTTTGATTACAAATTTTCATCTTCAATCCTCGGTTATTATATTTTCAAGGAAGAAGAACTTTTTGTCTGCTCCAATGTTTGGTTATCTATTTTTATATTTAAAGCAGGTTTCAAGTCTATTTTGCCTATTACCATAGTGTTCATTTTCTCACTGATAATGCTCAATGCATAAATTTGATTTGTGACTTTTGTTCTTTGCTTGAATCACTAGTTCATGTAGCTTCTATTTATTTTAACTGTGCCATCCGCACACCTGATATTAATTATTGATACAACACTGATAATGAATCCTGGTGTTTCCTCTATCGGTCAAAAAAACGTTTTCTCTTTAAATGTTAAACAGACAAGGATGCATTATAGAAGGGCATACTGTTGAAGATGAATGTTTCGGACTGAAAGGTGCAAATATCGCAGTCAAGCTGTACAAACTAGCGACACAATGCAATCCGTTCTCCGGACTTCAACCTGCTAATTGCAAAGCCCTGTTCAGGACTTGGTAGCCGGGAGATTGAAAACAAATGCAGAAGATGAAGAAGGGCATAACATATGAGGAGCTTTCTCAGTGCGTTGTTGGAAGCCAAGAACAGGGACCACAGTACCAATGCGACTCTTGTTATAAAAGATAACTGTAGAAGTTTGTATATGCGGTCGCAAACCTCATCGTGGCTCGTTTCAATATGAACAAACTGAAGACAAAGAAGACTGATTCAGATTTATGACAAATAAAATATGTTGGTTTACATTCAGAATTTACCAAATCCAGAAATAATTTTAGAGACATAATATGAATAAAGTGTGTCACAGACTTGAAAGATATACAAAGTAGAAGCTCAAAAAAACAACAAATTATGAGACAAATAAGTTTTAGTTCCTGTATATGGCCCCAAATAGCCCATACATCCATGGACAGCCAATACTGTTTGGATTGAAGATCCTAAAATTATGAACGGCTGTGAAACAAACATAAATTGACAACAAACATAGAGAGAGTTCTTTAGATGCTTATGACAATGTGAAACAAACATAAATTGACAACAAACATAGAGAGAGTTCTTTAGATGCTTATGACAACAGAGAATATAATTATGAAACCAGGATGAAGCACTGCTTCACTCAATCCTTCCTGTCTGCCTTCACCAGCCTACAAGTAAACCATGCCTTGAAGGAGGAGTATTTATGTACCAACATATCTCAATCCTATACCATGTTTAGAAACTGCATTACTCATCCATGACTGTTGCATCAATGAATCTATTTTCTTCTGCTCCGTTACATTTGGCATCAAAGATATGGTGAGAAATGGATGGAGATCAAAGAAAAACTGTCATAACATTTCATATCCTGTGTGGAGAGCACTAAACACACTAATATCCTGTGTGGAGAGCACTAAACAGACTAATATCCTTTGTGAAGAGCACTAAACAGACTAATATCCTGTGTGGAGAGCACTAAACAGACTAAGAAAGGGTGTGTCCAACTGTTGGTTAAATTAGAAAAAATGGGGATATGCAGGCGACGTTGTCTGCAAATGCTGTGCCACCCAAGACCTTGAGCGTCTGTATAACTGTCCAAGATTGCAAGAACCATGCACTTTGGCGAATCTCATGGCAGCCAACGAAAGAGCTTCTGTGTGGCTAATTTCTGGTCCAATACTTTGTGATGTTTTCAGACATAGACAGTAAGTAAAATAAGTAAGTTAAAGATTCTCTTCTCAACCAATTTGGCTTGGCTTCGTTCGTTCTCAATCTCCCGCTACCAAACCCTGAAAGGGCTTAAGTAGCAGAATGTAGTCCAGAGAACGGAATGCGTTGTGTTGTAGTTTACAGCTTGACTGCGATATTTGCACCTTTCGGTCCAATGCATCCGACTTCAAGAAGCATTTTTTTAGTACCGGGTTAGCATTCCCTCTTCGATCCCTTCTCCTTAGCCAGTCTGCCCTGCTGTAGCCTTTTATCCAGGATCACCGTGTGGAGGTGTAGAAGGGTCTTGGCAGCTCTGGTTCGCTGGCCCTGACGCTAGCAGTCAGCTATGGGTCGCTGACCACTGCAGCTCATCCGCTGCTCCTCAACCAATTTGATCAAAGATAAAAATATCAGATTAAAATTTTAACTAATTAGTGAGGCCATAATACTTATTCGCTCTGCATTACTCTGGCGTGTAGAGGTTTACCAGAAAAACGCAAGACTATTCTATCCTTTTGACCTGGTACCAGTCTAGTCCTCTGGCTTTGACAGGCTGCCTTATTGTCATAGCAGCAGACTTTAGGTCGTCCAAGGGGGCTGAATCCTTGACTCTTTGAGCAGCAATACACCCATAGTAGGCAATTTGTTATTTTGCAGACATAGCCAAACTACTGAAGTTGAGATTGCTTCACTTAAATCTGCAAGGGCTGTGTTTCAATATCCTGTTATACTATTTGATTAGCAGGTCTCATCTCATCTTGTTACTTGGCTTTCTCTGCTTAGATACCTCAATTCAAAGACCTGGAGATTGCTTTTCTGTGTTGTGATCATCAGCCATGATTCACATCCATCTGTTAAAACTGTTACATAGGTTGAGTAATACAAAGCCATTTGAGTTTTTTTTTATTATTTCTCTTTTACCGAAGAATCCTCTATTTATGGCATAAAAAAGTATGACAGTTAATCAACTTTTCTTTGATACCTACATCTGATCTAATGCAACTCCAGGGTATTTTACCTGCTTGACCTGTTCCAGAGGCTGTTCACCCAGCATAATGTGTTGTTTCTTCTCTTTTCTCGATAGTATCACGGTTTGTTATTTTTTTAACAGTTAATGGTCACTGTGAACTTACTAGAAAGCTTCAGCTACCCAGCAGTAGTCATACATCTACCTTTTTGAATACAAGGATTCCAAGTTCAAATGGCCACCGATCTCTTTTCCAAATCTGAAGGTTGGTCTGGAGATGTTTTTCTGATTTGGTAATTCCGGACCCAATACATCGATTGGTCTCCATTATCCCACTTAGGATGTTTTGGTCCTCTCCTTAGGCATTGATATCATCCATGTGTAGTATGAAGAGGTATGTTAATATAATGATGTCCTGTTTAACTACTCATGGTTTTGAACTACTGACTTTTTATTTCCTGTCCTAATTTAGTTTTGCAAGTCTTATAGAAGATCTCTATAGTAAAGATAAAGGGTGCTGATATATTAATCCATTCTAGACATTCCCAGTCTGTTCAAGGAAACCTTCTTCTTCTTCTTCTTTGTTCTCAATCTCCCACTACCAAGCCAGAAAAGGCATTGCAAGTAGCAGGATATTGTCCAGAGAATGAAATGCATTGTGTCGCAGTTTAAGGAATGACACATCCGACTTCAGCAGGCATTTTTTAGTACTGGGTTAGCCTTCCCTCTTTGATTCCCTTCTCCTTAGCTAGTCTGCTCTGTTGCAGTCTGTTATCCAGGATCACTGCGTGGAGATGTAGAAGGGTCTTGGTAGCTCTGGTTCGCTGGCCCTGACATTAACAGCTATGTATCACTAACCACTACAGCTCCAGCACAGCTCAGCATCTTGATCCCAAGGGAACCTTATCAAATGTCTTTACCAGGTCCAAGAAACAGAGGTGCATTTCATCCTCATAGTCGGAAGCACTTTCATTCAGTTGCCCGAGTGTTGTGAAAAAAAAATGTCTTGAGTACTTCACTTTGCACAGAAACCACATTGCAACTTGCTCATCTGTGGCTCACCAGATTATCTTATACTCTGCTCCAGTATCCTAGAGTAGGCTATTTCTCTGACAAAAATTAAGGATATACATCTATGGCTTTTTGCACTTTCACTTATCATTTTGTAATATTGTTATAAATTAAGACAATCTTTGATACAGTCATTTGGAGCCAGGCTGCATGGAGATTCTTCAGCCTGCAATTTTCATGTACTTGACCATTTCTGATGTTGTGTCATCCTATCTTCTTGCGAGGGATTAAGATGCTGAGCAGCGCATGAGCTGCAGTGGTCACAGACCCATAGCTGACTGCTAGCGTCAGGGCCAACTAACCAGAGCTGCCAAGACCCTTCTACACCTCCACGCGGTGATCCTGGATAACAGGCTGCAGCAGGACAGACTGGCTAAGGAGAAGGGATCGAAGAGGCAATGCTAACCCGGTACTCAAAAAATGCTTGCTGAAGTCAGATGTGTTGGACCTAAATGTGCAAATATCGCAGCCAAGCTGTAAACTACGACACAACGCATTCCGTTCTCTGGACTAAATTCTGCTTCTTAAGCCCTTTCAGGGTTTGGTAGCAGGAGATTGAGAATGAACGAAGCCAAGCCAAGCCATATCCTCATGGCAGTAAGCAAAGCTGCTTATTTGTACAAATTTAAAAGGCCTCTTTTTCCTTTCTTGTGTTATTTAAGATCCTGTATAACAGCTTCTAGTTTTATCCAGCATTCCTATAAAGTGATTTTCCAAAGTCCTCCCAAGATTGTAGCTGACTGCTTGCATCATGGTCAGTGAAATATTGCTGAACAAGACCCTTTTCCGCCTTCATGTGACGGCCCTGGAAACAGGCTGCACTAGTTACTAGTGTAGGCTGGCTAAGGGATAGGGATCATAGTAGGAAGGCAAACCCGGCACTCAAAAAAGCCAGCTGAGATCTGATGTGTCAGGCCGGAAGGCGCAGATATCGCAGCCTCATTGTAAACTATTTCAAGTATTTTTTACATTCATTCGTTCTTTTCCCTGATTATCATTTTCACTTTGTTCATCAGTGTCTCTTCTTTATTTCCTTCTTGACTCTGACTTCACCTCAAATCTCTTCTGCCTTTAATTTTAACAAAAGAGCTTTTAGATCCTCGGGTGACTCGACTGCACTTTTCCTTGCTGTCAATATAAGCCCATGTAATCTGGTTTACTTAGCTTGTAGGTCTTTATTCTTGCTTCTACTTCTCTGGTATTTGGTTTCTTGCATAATTATGGTGGGGCTACTCTTTTGGTTGTTCTCTTTACTGTCACAAGGTAGTGGTCACTTCTTATTTCTGATCCTCTCTAGTGTCTGGTATCTCTGACATACTTCAATTAATCTTTCCTTAGGATGGCATAATCAGTAATGGGTTTCGCATTCATTGTCAGTTCACACTATGTGTACGGGTATAATAATTTTAATGCATTTGCAACTACCTACATTTTATTTTATTCTAGTGTTAAGTTTATCTTGTAAAATATTCTTTCTTGTATTTTTAGTTTAGTTTGTGCTAATGACGATTAAAGAAGAATTCGGTATCAATACATAGGCCTACAACAGTGGCAGTGTGAATACTACTCAGTCAAACTGTTTGAGTGATGTCTTAGTATGGAAATGTTTCCAAAGTTCCTACTTAGGATTGCATTGTTTTATACATTTTGTCAATTTCCTAATGATGTATTTGTATTCACATGGAAAAATGATACATTTGATACATGTATGTCTACTGTCTACGTACTAACACTAACTAACAAAACAGCATCATAGTCATACAAAATATGATAGTTTGATAGAGACGTTTCCGTCGTTAAAAAATATAAATGTCCACGACACTGCTATATTTATTATTATAAATAATTAAAATATATTTATTTACGCCATTCATTTAGGTTAGTAGTAGTCAGTGTGGGTGTCAGTGTGGGCAATACGCGATGTTTATTATAAACTTATAAACAGTTTATACATAGCCCACTGTGTAGTAACTAAGTTAAAGTACTTAAAGTAAATAGATAATTAATTGGCAGACACTTACCCAGTAAATGAAGTTGAAGGCAAACATCAAGTACTTGATACAAGCATAACAGCCTCCCAGTGCCATCTTCAGTTATTAGAAATCCTTATTTGTTAGATACAAAAATAAGCAATAAATCCAAAGATTTCTCCAAGTGAAAGGAATTACTGTCACTAAAGTGAACAATGTCCTGTGCAGTTATTACTGTCATAAGCCCTCCTCGTCCGCCAGAGCCAATGGTTGAAGGAATTTGAAGGTAAGCGCTGACTGAGCCAAGCTGAGCTAGCAATCACTGAATCAGTGGCAGACGATGTGGGTTAGACAAAACATACATTCGCTTCTTGGAGAACGAAACGAAATAAGAGTCACGTTACCAATGACATTGACTGGGTCAGTAGACTACTAACTTCTGGTCAGGAAATCATACTAATCTGATTATGTTAGGCAGGGTCAGAAGAAACCTACTAATCTAGATCCCCACCTCAGTTTCAAATAGTTATCTCTGAAAGTAGGTTGTTTCATGGCAGTCTGGCAAACGAGATGTGGACTGGCTATGGCCATGGACCGGCACTGTGATTTCCATAATAGTCAATGGTGAGCTTACTGGGAGTTTCGCATTGCACTACAGTCAGAAGACCCCCAGCCCACCTTCTCAAGCACGCGTGTGAATGTGAGGAGAGCCGCTGCAACTGGTCACAAGAGGAAGACAACAAGAGGGTCTAGTACGAGTGGCATTAGGCTAGCAACCTCAACATAACATTGACCTTCGAGTTTGGTCTATCGAGTACACAAAAAGCTGATTACCGATAAGGTCGAATTGTGTTTTTTTAATATTATTTTAAAATAATGCTACATTAAGAAGTTTTCATGACATGAACCGTGTGTGTGTGAAAGAGAGAGAGAGAGAAAGAGAGAGTGTGTGTGCGTGTGCGTGTGTATGTTTGTTTTCTTCTGCTGTCAGATCCCACCGTTTCCCAACTCACACTGATGGTTATGGAATCAAGGGAAGTAACAGATGTTTATGTTAATGTCAGATAGAAATCCACGCTCCCTGACATTACGTACGTGTGTATTATCTAATAATTAATAACAAACTCTATTAATGATGTTCAACGCACACTACATGGTTCACATCATAGGTATACCTGAGGAAATTTACCATGTGCAATAAGGAGACCTTTAGAAAAGTCAAATGGAGAATTATAGTGAAAAATAATGACCAAAAAAATGTTGGTTATGATATCTTGCGGTGAACATTAAGAGAGACAAACATGAAAACATACCCGGTCAGATAACACGGTACGTCTATTTCAAGAGAAGATATGGTTGCAGTGCTCGATACTATGAAGACCAAACTGATATATATATATATATATATATATATATATATATATATATATATATATATATATATATATTATACATACTTTTTCAGTCCTTGGTCCAGCTGTAAGTGCGTACCCAAATTACTCTTGGGGAAGGCAAAACAATGAGGGAGCGAACTGGGTACCACACCTCACAAACAAGATCAGATATAATGAAATAATGTCTGTAACACTTGATCCCAGACGGCAGTGTCTACTATGAGGTTACTTTACCTACTCCTTGCCTTTTTTTACATTGACAACAACGCGAGCCTGCAACAGCCAACACAAAACACTTGGCTCAATAAGAGGCTAAAACACTTCATCCCAGACGGCAGTATGTATTATGAAGTTACCCTGCCTTACCTACACCTTGCCTTGCTTAACCTTGACAACAACGCAAACTTACAACAACCAACATAAAACACTTGACTCAATAAAGCAAACTGGAGCTCCAATAAAACCAAAACGACAATTATTAGGCCATGCAACTTCCTTGTGGCAACGTACGGATACAAAACATGCACCTTTACACAAAAACTGAAAACGATAATTGAATCATTCGAGCTAAAACGGTACAGGAAAGTTCTCAGAATAATTTGGACAGCGAAAAAAAAAACACATCGTAAAAGAGCTCGGTATATTTTGCAAATTGGTAAAGACCAGTACGTCTAGGACACAAAAATATGTTGACTGCATCAGTGATATCCAACCGCGGGTCCTCAGAAATGTCCTGTCGGTTCGCGAAATTGCAACCGCCGGTCCTCATACCGCTGCGGGTCAGCAGAAATTTCCTGCCCGTCCACGAAAAATGTAATTGCTGTTGAACCACCTTATCTATTTACTTCTCGAATTCATTTGATAATATTAGCAATAACAACTAATTCACAAAATACTATTTAAATAATGGGAGACTTTTCTGTCTGAGCTGTCTGACAAAAAATTCTTACTATTTTCATCGGTCCGCGAACAACTTTTCCTATTTTCACCGGTCCGGGAACAATTTTTCCCGTTTTCACTGGTCCGCGAACAATTTTTTTCTGTTTTTACTGGTCCGAGAACATTTTTTTTCTGTTTTCACTGGTCCGCGAAGTTTTTTTTCTGTTTTCAGCGGTCCGAGAAAAATTTTTCCCGTTTTCACTGGTCAGCAGGCAGTTTTTTTCTGTTTTCACTGGTCCGCGAACAATTTTTTTTCTGTTTTCACTGGCCCGCGAACAATTTTTTTCTGTTTTCACTGGCCCGCGAACAATTTTTTCCCATTCTCACTGGTCCGCGAACAGTTTTTCCCATTTTCACTGTGTAAAAAGGTTGGAAAAATCCAAACGCTACAAATGTCCGTAAAATAGATACTTGTATATAGTTGCCCCTTTTCAGTCATGTCTGACTATAGTAGCCCCTTTTCAGTCATGTCTGACTATAGATTGATTCGACTCTCTACTGAGTTTTTGGCTTTACTTTTACTTTGGACGTTATCTCGTCACTTCTCTGTGTTGCATGAGCGTATAATTTCTCCCAGCCTGCGGTGGCTTTTTAGGTCGCATCTCCATTTGGATTGATTTGCAGTTATGTCTTCCCAAGATGTCAGATCCATATCCGGGGACGGCGTGGGCTAGTGGTTAAGTGACACGGCTCACAACCAGAAGGTGCTGGGTTCGATCCCCATCACAGCACCGGCCGTTACCCTGGGGAAGCAAACCCTTAGAAAATGCAGGAGGAAGCAGGCCCTTACATAAAATGCATGCTGAAGTCAGTATGATGCACTGGGCCGACAGGCGCAAAATAAAAACCACAGTGCAACGCAATCCGCCTTGGGGATTAGAGAAATAAGGCGAACGCAAAAACAAAAACAAAAAAAAGATCCATATCCAGAGCCTTCCTGTCCAACCTACATGCCTCTTTGAACCACAGCTGTGGTTGGCCAGCTGTTATTTTACCACACCCCAGCTGTCCATAGAGAATGTCTTTGGGGATGCGACCGTCTTCCATGCGATGAACATGATAAAGGCATCGCAGTCTTCATTGGCGAAGGAGGATGTACATACTTGGAGGACCGGTGCGAGAATGCACCTCCGAGTTTATCACTCTTTCTCTCCGTGAGAAGACAAGGATGGATCGCATGCGCCGTAGGTGAAAGGTGTTGAGCCTATGCTCTAGTTTGACATATTTCCATGTTTCGCTGCCATAAAGAAGCGTACTGACGACACAGGCATTGTAGACCATGACCTTGGTATTGGCTGTAAGTTTGGGGTTTTCCCAGACACGTGTTGTGAGACGATAAAATATGGTAGCAGCACTGCCAATGCGATTGCATATGTTGGGACCTAGGGAGAGTTTATCATTGATGATGGACCCTAGATAAGTGAACTGGTCCACAGTTGCCACACAGAACACAGAAAGCTAATATTGTTTCATATCAGCTCCCATCATTATTAAGACACGAACACATTCCAAGGAAGACAAAGAAACAGCTGATAAATATTATTTTTACACCAACTCTCTGCTACCATTGTCAGACATGTACTCTCACTAAGACACATTGGTATGCGAAATGAGGTGTTTGAGAAAGGCTGTCGGGTCACAAGGCTGGACAGGGTATGAAATGAGGTGTTTGAGAAAGGTTGTCGGGTCACAAGGCTGGACAGGGTATGAAATGAGGTGTTTGAGAAAGGCTGTCGGGTCACAAGGCTGGACAGGGTATGAAATGAGGTGTTTGAGAAAGGCTGTCGGGTCACAAGGCTGGACAGGGTATGAAATGAGGTGTTTGAGAAAGGTTGTCGGGTCACAAGGCTGGACAGGATATGAAATGAAGTAATTAGACAGAAGGTTTGTGCAACACCGTGCATGGGATACGTGGACAAGTAGTGAATAAAATGGTTCGAACATCTGAAAAGAATATAATCAGTTACCAGTTGCTCGTATCTACAATACCAGACATTAGGATTGCAGAGCAAAAGGCAAGTCACGAAATAGATGGATAGATGGTGTCAGTGAGACACTGAAGAAACACGATACGACAACAACGTCGGCGATAAAACTGGCACACAACTGAAAACGACACCTCCCCACGACGTCTAAAGATACAAGTTGATGGTTGGTTGGTTTGTTGCTATTGCCCACAATGAGCTGTTAGCCCTTTTTGCGCCCTGAAAAGGACGGAACTTGTGGCAGAATGTAGCAGCTTTCCTGACATCCCGAGCGTGCTGATGAAGTGGACTGTTGTGCAATGCTTGGCTTCATCTACGTGTCACTCACTATTACGGAGATCACATCGAACCTCATCTTGTTAGCCAGACTGTTGTCCTCGACAACACCCCGTTTCCAGGACGACCAACGAGGAGGTCAGGTGAGGGTCTTGACCAGTATATTTCTTCTGACGCTGGCTACCATTGTTTGATCAATGTGTTTTGCCTGACCAGACGTTAGCCGTATCGTCCCACACAAGTTGATAGAAGATGGTGATGGTATCTAGAAGATGATGCAGGATTTGACAGAGAAGACCGACACAATAACACCAAGGATGTTCTGAAGACAACGGTAACGGAGACCGGGAAACTGGCTTAGATCGAGTCTGTAGACCGCCTGAGATGAGAGCGACGTTCTGCAAAGGGCAATTCTTGGTGATGTGAGGTCATTCTAACGTACACAAGTTAACTAACACAAATGAAAGCAGGAAGAAATGAGCTATTGTAGATTTTCGCCATTGCACATAGATTGAGTGGCATACGGGCATGTTTATTTTCTTGTCTACTTCTCATTTACTCTTATATTTTGACCTGGAAAAGTTTACCAATTTCTACGCTTCGGGTGGCCAACTTCTCTTTTGTGTCACCCTGCCAGCTGTTTATCGTGGTGTATTAATGGGATCAAGATGCTGAGCAGTGCATGAGCTGCAGTGGTCAGCGACCCATAGCTGACTGCTAGCATCAGGGCCAGCGAAGCAGAGCTGCCAAGACCCTTCTACACCTCCACGCGGTGATCCTGGATAACAGGCTGCAGCAGGGCAGACTGGCTAAGGAGAAGGGATTGAAGAGGGAATGCTAACCCGGTACTCAAAAAATGCTTGCTCAAGTCGGATGTGTTGGACCAAAAGGTGCAAATATTGCAGTCAAGCTGTAAACTACGACACAACGCATTCCGTTCTCTGGACTACATTCTGCTACTTAAGCCCTTTAAGGTTTTGGTAGCTGGAGATTGAGAACAAACGCAGAAGAAGAAGAAGAAGAAGAAGAAGAAGAATGTTAGCGTCAGCGACCAAGAGCTGCCAAGACCATTCTCCACCTCCGCGTGGTCAGCCTGGATAACGGACTGGAAAAGGTCAGACTGCAACAGGTCAGACTGTAACAGGTCAGGCTGCAACAGGTCAGACTGTAACAGGTCAGACTGTAACAGGTCAGGCTGCAACAGGTCAGACTGTAACAGATCAGACTGTAACAGGTCAGACTGTAACAGGTCAGGCTGCAACAGGTCAGACTGTAACAGGTCAGACTGTAACAGGTCAGGCTGCAACAGGTCAGACTGTAACAGGTCAGGCTGCAACAGGTCAGACTGTAACAGGTCAGACTGTAACAGGTCAGACTGTAACAGGTCAGGCTGCAACAGGTCAGACTGTAACAGGTCAGACTGTAACAGGTCAGGCTGCAACAGGTCAGGCTGCAACAGGTCAGGCTGCAACAGGTCAGACTGCAAAAGGTCAGACTGTAACAGGTCAGGCTGCAACAGGTCAGGCTGCAACAGGTCAGACTGCAAAAGGTCAGACTGCTTACGGAGAAGTGATCAAAGAGGAAAGGCTAATTCGTTACCCATAAATACCTTCCTGAAGTCGAATGTGCTGTACAGAAAGGTGCAAATATAGCTGTCAAGCTGTAAACTATGACACAACGCATTCCGTTCTCCTAAATACATCCAGCAACTTGCAAAGGCCTTTTCATTACTTGATAGCGTCATGGTTTAGAACGGGAAAAAACATGACAAAAATGTAAAAGTTGATTAAGGTTGAGTTTATACAACATTTTTAAAAAATGGGTATGGTCAGACACCGCACCGAGACGAGAACACCAACAAAACCTACGTTACGACCAATGTCGCATATTCAGTCAAGCATCTGGCTCAACCGGTCGCTTAGACAGACTGGGTCTACTATTAGATGAGTTGACCATTTTTTCCTTAAATGTTGATTTGTTAGTTCAGTATTGTTGTCCCCGATGAAGGCCTATTGGTCGTAACGTATGTTTTATTTGTGTTCTCGTCTCGGTGCGGTATCTGAAAATGCCACTTTTTTAAAATTTTGTTTAAACTCAACCTTAATCAACTTTTACAATTTGTTTTCAAAGGGAGCAGCGTATTCCGCTGTCTTTGGATGGGGGCCGCGAGGACTGTATTTTAATCCGATGTTTGGATCTTGCTTTCTCTGTTTCCGATCTCTGAATGTCAGCGTGACTTTTCTGAGGATACGGAGAAAGGAGGGCTTTTGTGCGTCAAACCTGCAGTGCTGGGGAGGGAGGGGGAGGAGGAGACAGTCTCATCAGCCTGAGGAGTGTGCTCTTTGAGTGTTTCTTCCGTGTACTGAACTCTGAGCCGTTATCGAGCGAGGCTCCAATCGTCACGTTGGTCTGATTTCTCACGCTGGGAGATGTGAGCATTGATCACTTTGTGCTGCTGAGCCTGCGACAAGATTATATGCTGTGAGCATTGATCACTTTGTGCTGCTGAATCTGCAACACGATTATATGCAGTGAGCTGTGAGCTTTGTTCACTTTGTGCTGCTGAATCTACAACAAGATTAAATGATGTGAGCATTGTTCACTTTGTACTGCTGAATCTGCAACAAGATTCTATGCTGTGAGCATTGTTCACTTTGTACTGCTAAACCTAAAACAAGATTCAATGCAGTGAGCTGTGTTCACTCTGTACTGCTAAACCTGCAACAAGATTCTATGCTGTGAGCATTGTTCACTTTGTACTGCTGAATCTGCAACAAGATTATATGCTGTGAGCATTGTTCACTTTGTACTGCTAAACCTGCAACAAGATTCTATGCTGTGAGCATTGTTCACTTTGTACTGCTAAACCTAAAACAAGATTCAATGCAGTGAGCTGTGTTCACTCTGTACTGCTAAACCTGCAACAAGATTCTATGCTGTGAGCATTGTTCACTTTGTGCTGCTGAATCTGCAACAAGATTCTATGCAGTGGTATACTAGATTACATAAGTGTACATAATTTCTACAGAACATGGTCCTGGATAATAGCAATCAACTTGGTCAATTAGAGTCCCATTTGAAACTTGATAATATCTCAAATAAACACGAACATCGGAGCGATCCGTGAGTTGAGCCTGTCAGGCGCACAATTTTACTTCAAGTGCAACATCAATGGGTTACTGTTGATGATCCTCTCTGCCATTAACGATCTCTCCATTATCAACACTTTGTTTCGGTTGCTCACTCTCAACAAGACGTAGTGGGTGCATGATCGCTCTAATCTCTTGTAGACTATGTCTCCACCAAAAGGAGGGATAAACGGTACACATGCTATGGGTGGTGGTGAGTGCCGGGCAGACCACTAGCCCATTCTGTCATGGTTTCTTCTTCTTCGTTCGTTCTCAATCTCCCATTACCAACCCTGAAAGAGCTTAAGTAGCAAAATGTAGTCCAGAGAACAGAATGCGTTGTGTCGTAGTTTACAGCTATATCTGCCCCTTTAGGTCCAACACATCCGACTTCAGCAAGTATTTTTTGAGTACCGGGTTAGCATTCCCTCTTCGATTATTTCTCCTTAGCCAGTCTACCCTGCTGCAGCCTGTTATCCAGGATCACCACGTGGAGGTGTAGAAGGGTCTTGGCAGCTCTGGTTCGCTGGCCCTGATGCTAGCAGTCAGCTATGGGTCGCTGACCACTGCAGCTCATGCGCTGCTCAACATCTTGATCCCAGTTGAGGTATGACACCAGGGGGACACATTTAAATGGTGTTAAACTAGACCAGACTTTCTTGGAATTTAACTTAACGTCTTTACACTGGTTTAGAGGACTCTGCAGAGTCTGTATACAATCAGTCTCTTGAAGGGTGGTTAACCAATGTATGAGTCCATCTTAATAGACTCAAACACTAGAGCAAAGTAGACCTGCAGCCTGTTAGGCGCCATCTATTCTGCTATAAACAAACCACCTAATCATGACAGGTGGTATGCCATGTTCTATAGTAGGCTGTGGTTAGACAGTGTCTGTAGAATGATAGAAGGTCAGTTACCACAACTGTCATTTGAAGCAATAAACTAAGTCTCGAGACTTCCCGGAAAAATCAAAGTTCGCTAGGATGACAATATAAGACGGTCTATAAGAGACCAAGGACTAGATTGAAGGCAGGCCAAGAGGAAGACAGTGGGTAGCGTAGTCTGGTGTTCTTTCTAGCAATCCTCTACGCCCAAGGGTAGAAGAGAAGCGACTAAGCAAGTAAATATATCAATCAATCAATTCAACAATCAATCGATCGAAATCTGTTCAGCTCCCTCTGAAGTATAGGTCTTCAACAAATCCATGCCAACCCAGGCATTAAACTTGTTAATATCTGTCGTAATTTTTTTTCCGGCTTAAAATGCCTACAGGATGGAGTAGATAGCCTCATACACAATCCTCCTTAGTTGTCTCTAACGACAAGTCTGGCAGGTTACTGTGTTACTCGTCTTTGCTCCCTTTCTGACCAATTGAACATAAATTGTAATGATAAAAGTGTGTGTATAAAATGTTCAACATGAATGCACACGTTTTCTAATGATAAAAATCTGTGTATTAAATGTTGAGCCTGTGTGCGCAAGCATGTAATGACAAAAATCAACATACATAATTTCTGCTGTCAATGTTTGTCAGTCAATACGCCAAAGCAAACACGTTTGTCCGTCGATGTTATACAAGGGAAAGAAAATAAGACAACCCTCGTGTAGTGAAATATTTCATTGTTACCTACCATTGATCAGCTTTTCTCATAAATATGTAAGAAGTCTTTAAGTATGCTGACAATAATGTCACATTGACATCTACAAATGTCATTTTGTATTAAATAAAGTGTGGTTTTTTTATTTGACTTTTAAAATATTTCCAAAAAATGTTGAAGTTATATGTCTCCACAACAGATCAACAGGAATCTTACTTTCCAGAAACCAGCAGAGATTAAATGGGACATGTGCCATTTAATTTGTGGATTGACGGTACGAAAACCCATGCCCTTTCAACAAAAATAAATGTCAGTACATGTATGAGTAGCGATATCTAATTTGATAAGATCGAAAGAAATATATTGGAAGATTTAGAAGTCAGATAGGCCAGTGGCAGAAATTCGGCTTGCAGTAAATTTGTTTTCTTTCATATTTAAAAAATAACCTTTTCAATTTGTTAAATGTTTCTATGAAAGAAATCTCAAAATGTATGATGTTATTGACAAGTTATTGCTAATATATGTATAAAATGCTGAAGTTTGTGTGCAAATGTGTATTGAAAAAGTTTTGTGTAGAATAGCAGTTCTTAACCTGTGGTCTGCGGACCACTGAGGGTCCACGATGTTCTCTCAGGTAGTCCACGAAGGCTTGAAGAAATATTATGAGCCTCTTTGGAGCCTCTACAGCTGAAGAAATATGTAACAGCTTTGTTAGCGAGTTTATTACATAACAAGACATGGATTGGTTTAAACGCAGTGGAATTACCACAGAAGGGCTCATGCAATGTCTGAAAATCTTACTGGACTTGTAGCCAAAATTAAAGAGATCATACTGTTAGTAACTTGTTACCATTGCTGTATACATATGGAAGCATTAGTTGCTAAGAATGTTTTAAAACAACAAGAAGACTTTGAATGATTCTGTAAAAATGGTTAATTTTAAAATAAAAAAGCAAATCACTTAGTTCAAGACTTTTATTGACAGCCTTGCAAAGATATTTGAAAGTGAACACATTAACTTTTATTACATTGTGAATCTCGTGGGGGGACCTAGTGGTCTCAAAGTAAGGTGTTCGCCTTGGGTTTTGGAGGTCGCGGGTTCCAATCAGGATTTTTTTCATGTAGGTCTTCTGATAAAAATGTCCCTGATCTCTGGGTAGTGAGATCGGACTCCCATGTTCAGTGGCAAGCACATTAAAAATCCCTTGGCAGTTAGAAATTGAAAAGAGTAGGCTTAACGGCCGCTGCCTGGACAAAATTCAAAACAATTTTTGGTTAAAAATCTACCCAAATTATTTGTACCTTTCCAAGCCCTAGTAAGTCGCAGGAAGTTGAGTTGTAAAATACCTACTATATATACCCGAAGCATTCGGCTACCTGACAACAGACACTTAACATGGATGTTTGAATACCAGGATTCCAAGTAATGAGCAGACTGGAATTGGGACACTGCCCTCCAGGATGGCAGAAGCGCTGTGTCACAAGAGAGAAATGAGTTAGTGCACTAGACCGGCGAGTCGGACACCTGGGAGAGGCTCAACACCTCCAAACTTGAAAGTAGGCTCCACGTGCAGGTCTTCTCCAGGGTTCTGGACAGTTGGTCGATGGATACACAGTTCTGCATGTATACAGTGAGGATTTAAGGGACTTTCTGGAAATATACTCTATGGTTTCAGAGTACTTGGGTCATGCTGCTTGCAGGAACCCTGACAAACAGTAATGGACTGGCCAGGGTATCAGCTTGCTCAATGACAAATGGATCGGTCTGCCATTGATGTGTTCTTCTATTCGGCCTTTTTATTGCTAAGTGGAGGATCCATGGATAGAGCTAAAGGAAGAAGCTGCGCCTGGACACCACCTGCCCTACGCTGTGTGGAAGGCAATGAACAGACTTAGAACTGGTGTCTCAAGATGCAGAGCGAACTTGAAGAAATGGGGATACTCAGATGTCGACACATGTGAATGCGGCGCAGTTCAGAACCAAGATAATCCGATGACCTGCCCCAACCTCCCTGAAACCTGTGACATGAACAACATGATGGAGGCGAACGACAAGGTAGTTCAAGTTGCTGAATACTGAACGGATGCTGTGTGACATGGTGTTTGGACACGGAAAGTAAGTAAGTATTGCTAAGTATGCAATCGTATTTCAGGACACAAAATGATTCTTTAGCAAAACTCTAAGCACAAACTATGACGATCAAGCAGTATGTGCATGCACAATATAGTGTAGAACATGGCCATCCCACTGTCAACTTGCACCGTAGATGAACAACTGGGTGTTATTAGTTTTTTGGGGAAAGAGATTGTAAAACCTCCTGAAATCAAAAGATTGACGGTTCAGTATGGAGACAAGTGTTTGAGCCAGGAGTGAGTTTATGGATCAGTAGAAAGATTTCAAAACAGAATAATATTAGAATGATAGATAAGGAAAGGGTCCTAGGTGTTATAATAGAGCATACAGATAAAGTGAGTGAGCAAGTTCAGGTAGCAGTGAATAAGGCAAATGCAATGTTAGGTATGATAAAAAGAAATATTAAACACAGTAGTAAGGAGGTGATAGTCAAACTGTATGAAGCATTAGTTAAACCTAGACTGGAGAACTGTGTACAGGTGTGGAGTCCTTATCGTACAGGAGATATAAACATGATGGAAAGGATACAAAGAAGAGCGACAAATCTGATAGTGGGATTCCAGAATTACAGTTATGAGGAAAGACTCAAAAACCGGCCTACAGTGTCTAGAAAAAAGAAGAATTTGAGGTGACTTAATACAGGTTTATAAGATAATCACAGGAAAGGGTAAATTAGACTATAACAAGTTTTTCAGAATACAACCACCAACGAGAACAAGAGGGCACAGATACAAATTAGCTAAAGAAAGGTCCAGATTGGATATTAAGAAATATTTTTTTAGTCAGAGTGGTGAATGCTTGGAATGCATTGCCCCAGGAGGTAGTGGAGGCAGAGACAGTTAATGCATTTAAGAATAGATTAGATGCACATAGCTTTCAGAGCAGCGTAATGCAAATGTAACTGATTGTTGAATAATCTTCAATGAGGTACTCTATCAAAAGCCTTTGCAAAATCTAAATAAATAACATCCACTGGCTCCCCCTTGTCTATCATTTTAGTAACCCCCTCCATGAATTCCAATAGATTCGTTCAGCACGATCTCCCCCTAGTAAGCCCATGCTGACTATTTCTGATTAGATTAAACATGTCTAGATGCATTACAATGTTTTCTTTGATTATTGATTCTAACATTTTACAGACTATGCTCGTTAAACCCACCGGTCTATACTTTTCTGGATCTGATTTCTTTCCCTTTTTTAATAAGGGGATCACTCCTGCATCTTTCCAATCTATTGGAACAATCCCTTTTGCAAGTGATTGAGAACATAATATAGCCAATGGTTTTGCTAGTTGGTCTCTAATTTCAAACAGCAATTTTGGATGAATACCATCTTGACCTGGACATTTATCCACTTTTAATCCCTCCAATTTTTTAACAACTATTTACTCCGTAATACAGATTGGGTTCGCGCAGAATACATAATATGCATAGATCAGATTCCCTCGCTGTGCACAACAACATCCAAGATGTCTCTGTGGGAGGGCCTACCATGAACTTGACATCCGTAGCGCAAGACAGGGTCCACTGGAGACTGAGCAGCTACACTGAGGAACGGGTAATCAAGATCAAGAAGATCAAAATGAATTTCTGAATTGATAGCAATAATTAGCAATTTTTGTCTCTTTTAGCTTGTGCAAGTTATGTTAGGCGTTTTACTTGGTGATGCTGCCAGCCTCAATCACGTCCACGCATAGCAGGGAACAAAAGTTATATTCATTCATCGCCAATATTGAGCAGAGGGATTCACTTGCATTGGGGAAGAGGGTTTTAATAACATTTAAGAACGATCATCATCTGGTTGCTTAGTCCCGAGACTGGTTGTAAGGTTGTCCGAGTATGACTCTTCATTTAACCCTATCCTCTGCAGTTATCTACATTTCAGCATAGGTTAGTATGTCCCTGGCATGCCTATATTGTAAAATTGAGTCTTGGACGCCCAGTTCTTCTCTTCTCTTGAATCTTGCCCTCCAGTATCTTCTGTAGAAATTGTTCTTGTCTCATTTTGTGACCCAGCCAACTCACCCGACCATTTTGTATCATATGCAATATTTGTTAAGAATGATAAGAACGATAATTAGGAGAAACACTGCAGGCGAAATATAGATTTGTAACATATACTGAAGAAGCAACATCATCATATAACGAACAGTTGCAATGATTTTGTAATGTAAATTCCCATTATTTAAAAAAAAAAAAAAGAGTGCTTGTCTATGAACGCCATCTAGCGAGCCGCCACCAGGACAATGAAGGCCATACTTAAACCGCTCCACGCCATTACTTGCCAGATAGAATTGTCTTTACGCGATAAACTTGTAAGAAAATGTGCTATGCTTTTTTTGTCTTAAAATAGCTAATCTTATTAAAACAAATATTTTTAAACAGTGGGTATACTATCACATTTTATATCTTTACCTTAGGAAAAGAAGTGCGGAATACATTTTTAATGCGTGATTGATTGCATCACATGAACGTACCTGGCATTAGTCGAAATAACGCCATATTGGAAAGGTGGTAAGAGCGTTGAAAGCATTCACTTTTTCAATTGTAATTTAAGTATTCATTCTCATTTGTCAGCAATAACTAGCAAATGTGGACTTATATATTACATATTCATTTGTGAATTGATCTAAATTATTATACTAACATACATATTGTAACAACAGTGTTATAATTATAATCGCTGTAATTACATAGTATGATTTACTTTTAGTTTTACTTCCTAAATCATGTGAACTAGGAGAATCAGAATGCTTTATTCAAAAATATATATTAAATTATTATATTAATTATGCGGTGACAGCTCACGATTTCTAAAATATTAAATCACCGTTTATTCTTCACAATTTCTATAACTACTAGTACTGTCGTTCAACATATTTCCGTTCGGGACATTTTCAAATCTTGAACCCCGCTCCCGCTGGTCTGATTCGAGTAATTGAACTAATTGCATGTCTACCCATTACTCAACTGTCTTCCTGGTTTAACTAGAACTATAGAGTAAAGCACCAAGGGGCAATAGGCACCAAGCATTGACGATCTTCTATAATATTATTAAGCAAGTGGTGGGGCATTAACTAACCACTGTACTGTTAGTGTTGTTTTCATGTCTCAACCAACCATTCTATATCACTATATCACTCATGGAACCAATGAGAAAGCATAAATAGAATAAAATTGAAAAAGCAGTTTTCCTCCAAAGCCTTTGCCATTTTGACTGTTGTCTCAGAGCTTTTTGTGTGATTACAAGCTCCAGAGAAAATGTTTTTCACAAAAAAACTACTTGCCAGTGAAAGTATCGTGCCGAGGACCTGGAGATCATAAACCACTGGTTTACCCTTCTGGACAAGGTCTTACTTTTAACTGAAGCGTGCGTAAAAGATATGTATGAACATATCTTCAATGCTGATGAGATAGGTTTTGTGCAGTTGCATGCCAAGACTTGTTTGAGTTTCACAAGAGGGAGATTTGCCCATGTCTAGAAATGGTGAGTCTCTCACTTCAAAGTAGTGCATGCAGGATCTGAGAGATGCAGCTGCTCAGGAGGCTTCTACAACAACAGGACAGGGAGCAGGAACACACAACGCCAGAGTCCAATAACTCAGAATGAGGATGATTTGGAGGAAGGCCACAGATGTGAACAGCCTAGTGGCATGAATTGAGTCCAATGTGATTTGTGAGATAAGTAGTACCACACAGTGTCTAGATATTGCTTTCAACATTCAAGACATGGAAGGACAAGAATGGATCTATGATTTTTGCACATAGTAGAGGTGCTAAATACCATACTACTGCTAGGTGCCTGTTACCCCATTTGATCAGTTCTTGTATAATCAATAATGTTAATTTAAAAAATATTTTGAGTGTACAATACCTTGATAATGGTGTTTCTATGATGTATTGAGTTGAATTGCTTAAACACATGTTGACTTTGCATAGATCACAAAAATTATATCAAGTTTCAAAAACTCTGCTGCTCAATGCGCAGCTCTACTCTGTATACACCTATAACTTTCCTAAAGACATACCCAACCCATCGTGACCCCCGCCAATGTTTGTAGCATCCAGCTGCACTCAAGTGTATAGTCTGCTCCAGCCAAGAACCATAATCATGTCAATTTTCTATTTTGTTTAGACTCAGATTGTATGTAGATCTAATCTTTCAAAGTTTTGGATATTGGCCTTCAATTTCATCATTTGGTTCTGGAGATAATATTTTGTGTTATATGCCGTTTCTGTTGAACATGCTATTGTTTAATTAGATCAGGACTATTTATAATTTCTTGTTAGAATATTACAAAGCTTCCATAAAAATAGTGTTCATTCTGGCGTCAGCTGTGTAAATATGCATGCAGCATTTACCTGATTCCCAAGTCAATTATAGCATCCCTTTCAATTAAAACATTTAAGCTTCCGTGAAATGCAGTTTTAATTACTTGTACTTTAGTCGTTTCTTTACAATTTCATTAGCCCCCATTTTTCTACATACTGCCTTCTCTGGCTTCTGTTTTTATTTCTGTATGATCTTGTTGGTTTATTCAACTTAAAGAAAACAAATCATCTGCACTATTAAAATCTAGTCTCAAAATTGTCAGTCTTTTTTGTTTTCCTGTTTTCAACAATTTTGTCGGTGATGAAGATAGCTCTTCATGGACTAAGCCACAACCTATGTGAGTTCCCTTCCTTGCTGTTAGTACCTTTCCTAGCTCATATGTCATCTACTCATTAACAGCTGGGGCGAGTGGAGGAGCGGTCGTAACAGAAACGAACTACGCCAGATTTTTTAAAGTGTCCATGATTTTGAACCCTGGCGCACTGTAATCTGCCTTGGCAAGAACAAAAAAAATACTTTGATTGAATAGACCTATTTATTTTAGTTCTGTTTGCTTTTTTTTTCCAGGTACAATGTCATCACGTTATACTAGAGCTTCAAGTGATTGTAAAGTCTATGTTGGAGATCTTCCAAAAGATGCATCAGAGAAGGAACTAGAGAGGGCATTTAGTTACTATGGTCGATTGAAAAATGTCTGGGTTGCCAGAAATCCACCAGGATTTGCATTTGTTGAATTTGAGGATTACAGAGACGCAGAAGATGCAGTGAAAGAAATGGATGGAACGTAAGAGATATATTTTTTGAAAATTGTTTCATTTGTTGAGGTATCATATATAAACTTTGTCCTAACTAGTTTGTGGACATGTATTTTGTTTCTTTTAAACCACTTTTTTCTTTCTGTCTCATTGTAAGTTGAAGTATCAATATGTCCCAGTCTGCATAGAAATGCAAAATAAAATATGCAAAGTTCTGGCCATAATTACTTCTATATAGCATTGCTAATGTACACTGAATGTTGCAGGAATATCTGTGGCTCCAGATGTCGAGTAGAATTGTCCTCTGGTAAAGTTCGCCCTAAACCATGGTTGCGCGGAGGACGTGGTCCACCCAGAAGCAGACGTGCATTCCATCCGGATGATAAATGTTACGAATGTGGTGATAGAGGTCACTATGCTTATGACTGTCCACGAAACCGTCATGGAGGAGGAGGTGGAGGCGGCGGCGGAGGAGGATCAAAACGCAGGTAACGTGAGCATTACTTAAATTTCGGACAACTCATTTAATATGGCAAGTCATTTCCTTGAAGTATATCGTTTTGTTATTTTTCTCTTGTCATAAATTTAATTAAATAATTGTAAAGTGTGTGCCAGTTATAAAAAAAAAAAGGCTATAGTAAGGTGCTTTCCAAACTTGCACATATAGTCAGTTATCCTCCTTCATACACTTTACATAAGGGAGAAATAATTGTTCACATTGATTGTTCTCATTTTGTAAATTTTAGCATAATAACATGCCAGGACATTTCTTCTGTTAAAAAAAAAAATGCTGGATCATTAGAAATCATGTATTCCACTTTTACTGATTTTGTATACCTGCTTTGCAGAGTAAAGCTAAGATCAGCATTTCATCCCTGTTAGACCAACCGTCACTAAGAATTAACCCAGTCATGAATCTTCATCTACTACTCTACTACAATCACCACCAACAACCATGTTAAGATCTCGTGACCAAAATGCTCTTGGCATCACAGCTATGGGTTTGAATTGTCAGCACACAGGCGGGCAGAGTATGTCAAGCATTCAATATGGCGGAATGAAGATCTAAGATCAGGCACTTCCTTCGCATGATTTTAGAGTCGAGTCATCCTCCTTCATGTTAAGATCGATTGATTGGCCTCTGCTAAGATATATTCTACCCCTGTGAATGATTCATCACTTTGAAATTTGGTCTTCAAGCATCTATGAGTAAACGAAAATGACAACGGTAAACATTTTAAAAAGTGCACTGTAACAGCCATATCTTTTTCTTTTCTTTTTTTTTCAAATAAATTATTTTAAAATCCTTTTAAACTATAGGAAATGTTTCCTTAATTATAAGACATAATACATATTAACAGTATTTTGATGGTTTGGGTTTTCTGAGGATCTTGGTAACATCAACAGGTAAGAACTTTCAGTTTACTCAGTTAAAAGCTCAAATGCTGTGTTGTCCATTTAACTATATGTATCGTAGAGCTGCTGAAAACTGATGTGTCAGACCAAAAGGTGCTCATTTTGTTCTCCGGACAAGATCCTGCTACTTGCAAAGCCCTGTTCATGGCTTGGTAGCGGGAGAATGAGTACAAAAGTAGAATAAATCTTAGAATTTTAGCACCTCGCCGTGTCGGGAAAATTGCAGTTTGGTGGTAGCTTCAAGTTGGCATAGTGACTTCGTGGGTCTACGAGTTTTAAAAAAAGGAATTAGCATTTGAATCGTTAGTAACATTACAATAATCACTCTTACAAAATATTAACAAAACTATGAATAACAGCACTCACATGAATGAAAGCTTGCAGGCGGATTAAAAGACCTGATCAGTGTTTATCCATGTGTCACTGCGTCCAAAGCGTGAGCTGTTCAGTGTCAAAGAACTTGAGTTGAGACAACACACACACACAGCCCCGATCAGCTCCAAGTCTTTAGTGGCCCCGCCCCGTTTTTAAAAAAACACTGCTGATATACCAAAAATATACATTCACTGTAAAGTTTAACTTCATATTTATATGTTTGTGTGTGTATGTATGTATATATATATATATATCTTATGTAGTATAAGCAAGAAAAACGACCAAAGGAAAGTGAAATCGGTAGGCACTGCTGAACTGTCGGACAGAACGATGTAAATGTCAGTCAAGCTGTAAATCACAACACATTCTGTCTCCGGGCTACATCCTGCTACTTGCAAAACCCTTTTTTCTTGCTTTGTAGCAGGACTTTGATAGCGAACCACATATCACACACTAAGTCACGTTTAAAAATTGCATACAGTACTCTTTGAAAGTGGAAATTGTGCCACAGTGTAAAGACTTTGTGCTCTTTTGTATTCCGTAAATTTGTGAATGAGATGATATTTGAAGAGTATGGGGAAGGCCATTTAAGATGTAACAAAAACTATTAGTCCTTCTAAAAACTACATTATTATATTGTCACTTGCAAACAAATATAGTTGCATTTTTCAAAAATTAACAATTTTGCTAGATTATTAAATTTTTCGTTGCTAATTTCACCCTTTTCAGTCAGAGTTAATTTTCTGATATAACACATAATTCAATTATCTAATCTATGGCATGAAGTGAGTAACTATTACACATTATTACGAAATGGCATTGATGTGGAAATTCTGAAGGGACCAACAATTTGTAAAAAAATTGCTATGCTACCCACACTGTTTCGACGAAATATCCATCAATTCCTTTCATGAAGCCCAACTGTACACATGAAAAATGATTAGTTTCAAATATTGTAACTTTTCAAATGTGTAATTATTGAAAATAACCCAGTTAACCATACCATTGATCATGCATGAACACCCATCACGCAGGGCCATTTAAAATATATAAAATGTTGGTTGTATTGAGGTGTAGTTTTAGGTTTTTCAACGCCTGTGAGTTGGGAAGGGTTAAATGAAATATATAGTAAAATAATGAATCTGCTGTAACATCATATGAGGGGATTAGAAAGTTTGAATCACACTACACTATGGAAAAAATGTCTACCTGTTACAAGACTTACGGCTGTAAAGTGTTATTTCTTTGTTGATTAATATATAGACTTTTTGTTTCAGACTTCAGTGATGTATTTTAAAGATTTCATGTTGTCTATTGGTTAATCTTGATATTACATAGAAGTAAATATATGAGTTACAGAAGTAAGAGATTTGAATGTCACAGATTTCATTCCCTTTGCCTAGGACAATCAGCCTCGACAGTTAATAAGCTGTTTGGTAGGAATGACTAATGATGTGTGCTTTTTACTTGAGCTTTATCTCCTGTTTCAGATCATATTCAAGAAGCTATTCCAGAAGCAGGAGCAGGGGCCGTCGTGACAGTCACACAAAAAGCAGGTAAATATTTCAATCCAATATGAATGGTAGGTCTTCATTCAGATCACTTGCAAACTGAGATAAATGTCTTCTAACGTTTAGTACAATTTTTGTGAGGAAGGCTGGTTTTAACCAATGAAACCTACCATACACTGGAAAATTCCGTTCAAGCTACTCTGTTAAAGCACAGGCACTAATTATTTCTGGTTTGGGATTAGTAAGCTAGTTAATCTGTAGCGTAAAGTTGTCCTACAAATTTCGACACATTCAGCCTACAAATTGGAAATTGACAAAAAATTATGGGCGGTAAAAAGTATTGTATGTTATATTACTAATGGATTTTGGACAATTTCTTTTCTTATTGCGCCGATTGGACATAACACCATCATCTTCTTTATTCATTTGTCTCTACACGCAAGAAAATCATACTTATTGACCAACAAACAAAAATTAAAAAGTCAACCACCATATCGAAATATAAAGGTGCAAAATTAATGTAGCGGCCTAAAGGTTAAGTGATATGTCTACATTCTCGACTCTCCTGTGTTTGTGTCGGGTTTTCTGATGTTTGGTGATTCCTGTCCGGATTATATTTCACAACTCCTTCACCAGGTGGTATCAGGGGCTTCTGTGGATTTGATTAATTTTCGATCGGTTATCCTGTTTGTTATGCTGCATTTCATGGCTGGCTCAAGCAGTGGGAATTCAGTCCAGATTATCACTACTCAAGGACATTTCTGCTTTGACTGAAGTCTACTTTTCCTGCCCGTCCCTTTCTCCACTGGAGGTTACAAGATGCCTTACCCAACCTTGTATTCTCAGCACAGCAAGGTTCACGCTGACCAACAGGTGGACAGTCAGAAGCCTCAGCGGCGGGACATGTGGAAACATGTAGTTTGGCATGAACAGGCACGGAAAGCTTGACATTGGTCTAACATTCCTCATGGCCCTCATCCCAAGACTGCGGAGTATACGGCTCCACCTGTGGGGTCTGTAAGGAGTTAGGTCGACACACTATGCATGGACATAGTGGTGGTCAATGAGCCTTTGGTGCATACGCGCACATTATTACTATTGTCAGATGATTACCTGCCTACATCTGTTGGCAGGACAAACATATCTGGTGAAAGCAGGGTACAGTAAACCTCTAGCTTCATGGTCTAATTGATACCATATGTGTGGGTGGGTGACCTATGCAAATCGTACAGTGGTGATTAAACTATATGGTCTTATGCGATCAAAATTGTCTGCGCAAAACTTCAGCTGCATTCTGTTTCAACTGACATCGGCAGCTTAAACACTTGTTGCTTAACGCAGACATTCAGGTTTTTGGAATGGCCTTATAAGCAATCATGAGTTTGAATCACACAAATAAATTGTATTTGTTATTAATTTTATTGCGCAAGCACGTCTAATTTTTACGGAGTTATTCCCCTTGCCCTGTGAATTCAGTTGAGTGTTTCTAATGAGCTGGGATTGAATGCGTTAATCAATATTCCACATTTTCTTGTATGGATTGAACCTTGGCTACTGTAAAATCCCATATTTACTATGACAAAACCATGTGCTCCAATTTAGTTATCTAAAATTGGTTGATCTGCTAACCCATTGACAGTAAAAGTAGTCTACATGTTACCTAATAAGCAAATATAAATAAGGAGAGCAATTTTTTGAACCATTTTCTCTGTGTTAGAGCTGATTCTGTGTTAGAGCTGACAGCAGGCACAATTGATGAGGAAAAGATAGAGATGACCAAAAGAGAAAACATTGAACAGTTTAACATCATGGGCCAGAAATAGAAATGATTGTTTCATATTTTATTTGTCCTTCTCTGCAGATCGCCACTAGGAAAGTCCCGGTCTCGGTCAATGTCCCATCATGATTGAGTAAATAGAATTCCTCCAGAAACCCAGCTTGCAGGTTTGTCTGGATTTTATGCTGCACAGAAGACACATTCTTTCTTCATTCGGCATACGAGAAAGAATTTGAATACTTTGGGAGCTTTTAAATGTTACACATTTGTTTCATGAATATTTCCTTAGCCTATGCCATTTAGGTTTGATGTGTATGAGCATGAGTGACAGTCCTGTGTCTGTATAATAAACTTGAAGCTTATAGGAAGTTTATTTTAGGTTTGTTTGTAAAAATATGTGTCCTTTTCTACTAAGAGTAAGTTTCAGAGGTGATTTATGTTATGGTGTGTGAATCTGGCAAGGAGTTGCATGGAATGAGTATTTGGTTAGAAAGAATTGGATCATTGTGGCATGCTGGTGGTAGGTACCCCATGATTTCTTGGGGATGGAAAACATTGACTTTTTGTTTTGCCATGCCTGCTCATTGTAAGTGTAATTAATATCAGCAGATTCACTGGCCCACTATAACATTGAATTAGCCACATTAGTGGTCATGGACATGTCTTAACTGCAATTTTCTCCCAGTTGTGTATATCAGCTTATTTAAAAAAAATGTATAGTAGCTTATGACATAACAGTAGTAAGATCAAATTGTAATTCATTTGATGGCTTGCAAACTTCACTGGGGCTCACCAACATCCTTGTGATTGGTCGTGCTATATCATTTTCATGGCATCCACAAACATACAAATAATTCAAAGACTAAGAAGAAAAAAACTAAATTGAGCAGTTGTAAAAATAATTGTGTGTCAAACAAACAATTAAAACATATTGTAGATTGCCTAGGATATACGCACTCGGATTTGTGAGAAAAGTGCAAGTAACTGTATGGGAGTGGACAACAAATAGATGAGGTATAGTAGTTTTATTATCTTAACCAGGCATGCTAATATAGAGGCACTTACTCATTAGACATGTCAATGTGTGAGAAACTGTAATTGGACACTTCTTTTGTTTCTTTGCTGCTTGTGTGTGCACATGTTATTGTTATTTTATATAATTGAGGAAATAAATTTGGTTTGTATGTTACAATTTGTGTGCCTATCTTTAAGTTCAGTGTGCAAGCAAATTGACAAGTTTGAATTTAAACTTCTTGACGAAAAAGGTGTGTAAACTTAGAGGATGTACATCTATCTTACTCACCTACTCAATATGCAGAACAATCTGAACTAACAAGATGTAGCAAACCATTAACGCTATGCTGGACGGTTGTCAATTACACTGCTATGATGAGTGAGACATGGACGGTTGCTGGATGACAAATTGAGTGACCAATGCAGTAATCTGTGTAGACGAGGCAAAACATAGTTGGACAGGTCATACATTATGATGGAGCATGGCAGCAGCCATCTGGTACCCCCAAGGCAAATCAAGACATGGTCCACTGGAGACAAAGTTGGAACCCACAGCAATGCCTAAGTAGGGGTCAAGACCAAAAAAAAGCACATGGAACTAAAACAAAAGCTTTGCACAGAATGTTAGAGACAGACTGAACTTGGCGCTGCCAAGCTGAATACTTTGAGAGAAAAAAAAATATTTGTAATGGGGAGCCAAAATGACTTGATTCAACTTGTTATTGCTGTCTAGTATCTATATTGTGTAGATGACGTGCCTGACAGATTATATTGTCACTATTTTTGGCTTTCCTTTTTATTATTTAAAAAAGACACATTTTGGAGAGAACTACAGCTTTTGTTGAATAGATTTCAAGGCGGAAAACAAACTTAAAACAGGTCAGTCATCTCATGAGAATGCAACCTGATCAACTGCCACTGCATGTTCACAGTGCAAGAAGAACCGTCTACAGGGTATGAGATAACATCAGAGACACTCCAGGATATATCAGACAATGAAAAAGCAGACGAACTAGGAGCTATAGCATTGTTAAAATAAACACATCAGCAGGCAGCAAAACAAAGAATTTCAAAGAGGACCGGTTGCACCAATGGAAGGATGGATCTACTGGTTTGTCCTTATGTGTGAAGAAATTACACGCGCAAACAAAAATTAAATCACAACAAATTGCAATGCAGGTAACAGAATAATCTTCAAAACTTAGGACATACCATATCAGACTTAACAAATACATAAACCAAGTGACCTGAACACATTATGCAACAGAATGGTAAGACTTTGGAACAATCAGTCTGATGAGTCACACAATTAAAATACTGCTCAAGTGAGAGATTAAGATGGGAAGTTTCAGAGGAACACTTTGGTTTTTGAATGTTTAATGAAACAAGGGAAGCGACAGAGAAATATATAGAAATACATGACATTTATATTTGCTTCATAGACTACCAGAAGGCTTTTATCTCCAACACAGGAAATCAATTAAATGTCTACAAGAAATAAGTCCGGATGGTAAAGACATAAGAATGCTCCTTATTCTGCACTAGGAAAAAACTGCCACAGGAAAGTTATGCTCTTCAAGTATAGATGAAAAGGAGGAGTGAGACAGGGATGTGTATTATTCCCTTGTCTTTGTAATATCAAAACAGAACAGATAGAGAGGGATGCCAGGACATGTCATTTGAGTAGTGGCAATGAATAATCTTAGATATACGGATGATAGTTTTGATGGCTAAAAGTGAGCAAGAATTACAGGAGCTTGTGACAATAAGTCAAGAGTTTGGATTAAACATAAAGAAAACAAATATTCTGATATTTGGAAAAGTGGCAAGAAAAACCATGAATGCAGATACAAAAAATAAACGATCAACTACTTGAACAGGCACAGAGTTTCTCCTATCTAGGTCATATAATAACGGAAGAAGGCAGCTGTGAAAAAGAAATCAGAACGATAATAATCAACTATCTTCGCTTAGGCGACCAGGGTCCGTCGCGTCTGGTGGACTACAGTTCTGTTGTCGGAGCATCTCGTGGGCTGGGACATGCGAGCAACGTGACCGAAGAGGGAGACACGGCTGCGATCAGTCGTTGAGACAATTACCTGCAAGTTGAGTACGTCCGACTACTTCATTGTTGGAAATCATGTCATGCCAGATGAGGACGGCTTATGGTTGTGCAGGTGGACGGCCTCAAGATGCTGCTGGACCGCTGTAATAGTGTCTAGGAGCAAAGAGACAATGCAGGAGAAAAGATGAAGCCTGGTCTCTAGGGAGAGCCTTCTCTGGGATCAGACTCTATGGAGCGAGTGCATGGATGAAGCCTGGTCTCTAGGAAGAGCCTTCTCTGGGATCAGACTCTATGGAGCGAGTGCATGGATGAAGCCTGGTCTCTAGGAAGAGCCTTCTCTGGGATCAGACTCTATGGAGCGAGTGCATGGATGAAGCCTGGTCTCTAGGAAGAGCCTTCTCTGGGATCAGACTCTATGGAGCGAGTGCATGGATGAAGCCTGGTCTCTAGGAAGAGCCTTCTCTGGGATCAGACTCTATGGAGCGAGTGCATGGATGAAGCCTGGTCTCTAGGAAGAGCCTTCTCTGGGATCAGACTCTATGGAGCGAGTGCATGGATGAAGCCTGGTCTCTAGGAAGAGCCTTCTCTGGGATCAGACTCTATGGAGCGAGTGCATGGATGAAGCCTGGTCTCTAGGAAGAGCCTTCTCTGGGATCAGACTCTATGGAGCGAGTGCATGGATGAAGCCAATCATACAGGTGATGTAGCTGATGCGTGCATCAAAGGACTGTCTGCTGCCATGGTAGACGAAGTCCTCGGCGACTGCAACAGGGTTGTTGTTCACGGTGATGCTCAGCGCAGAGGGGCGTCTGGTAAGGTTTTGGATTTTTATGTCCAGGAAATGTACAAGCCTAGGTGGGTAGCTGATCGACCAGTGCCTCTAGTGGGAATACCACGGCCTGAGGCAGGTGTAGAGGTTATCCGTGAGAGGGCCACATGAAAAGGCCACCTAAGCTCCTCACGACTGTTACCCTAACAAGAGGATGCTTGTTGGTAGTGCGTATTTATTCAAACTTGAACAGGCACATTAAAGTCTAGCAAAACATCAAGGCACAATTTCAGATGAAGTTTTACACAGATGTTGATATTTGCACGATTAGTTGTAACCGACTTGCTGCCCAACCTCTGTCTAGTCAGCTGATACCACAAACCAGACCGTTGTCGCAAAACAGTAAAGAAAATCCTGTACAGGGTTTAAAGAAAAAAGTGCTCCGCTTAGTGCAATGTGTACTTGGAGCCACGGAAATTGAACACGATTTACAAAGAGCCACTGCTCTTCCAATGTCATCAGCAAACCTCTGCTTAGCACTTAGATGATGAAACCTGTAACACAATGAAGTACTTGTAGCATGAAGTAGTGTGGAGTAGATATCGTAGCCTTGCTATAGTAAACGATAACTCAAAATCCTGATATTTAATCAGGCACGTGTGTCTGATGACAGGTAGCCGAATGTTGAGTAAACTCATTTTGCTCTTGACGTGGTGTACCTGGAAGTTCAACGTCTGATCTCTGCATTGCAGATTTGGTCTCGAATGGAGGTCTTCAATGTTCTTCGCTCGTTGGACAACGTGGAGTCTATCTGCATCAGCTATCCGTAGGTTCTACACCTTGCAGCCATATACCATGGCCGGAATAACCACACTGTTGAAGATGTGAGCCGTATCGTTGACGTTTCGCATCTGTTACAGTATGGGTTTAATACAGTTGAAGCTGGGCCAGCCCGCTGTTATCCTTCGTGAGATCTCCCGATTTATTAAATGGGAGTTTGTGATTTCTTGGCCCAAGTAGAAATACGAATTTACGTTTGCGACAGGACAATCTCCAAGGAGCATATCTCTTTTGGGCAGAAGGTGTTGAGCATGAACTGGGTTTTCTTTCTATTAATTTGTAGGCCAACTGCAGCACTTGCTCTGCGGAGTTCATTCAGGCTTATCTGACATCATTGCTGAGGATGACTATCATCAGCGAACCTCAGATGAGTATTTCCTCGTCCAGTGTTTAAAGACTTTTTCAAGGACTGCTGTAAAAAGCTTTAGGGAGATTGTATCACCCTATCGGACACCATTTTGTATCGATATGGTGATCGGTCTACAGATGAGGTTGATATCCGTTGTGCATCCGCTGCAAACTATGACAAAACTTAATAAAAATTCAATTTTCAGGACGAACAATTACATTTTGAACTATACTAATAGTTGGACAAAGATGGCGATAGTGTCACATGTGTGTAGTCCTGCGCCATCTGGGAATTGCACCCTGATTTCTTGACTGGGAAGCCATACCGTGCTCTATCCATTTTCCCTCCACCACTATCATCATTTGGTCTTTTCCGTATTTGACCGCCAATGGCTTATCCGACCGTTTCTCATTTCTTACGCCCTCCTGGTCACTCCATCTGAGAGAAGTGATGTGACGTTTTCTGTTAAGTACCTGGTGGACTATTTTCTCTTTATTTGTTGACATCCCCCTTCTATGATTCGCTAGTTCATTATTGTTGCAGGTGTCCCTGATGATGGCCATTTAGTCCCAGTGCAGTGTCTGAAAAACCGTATTAAGGAGGAGTTTATTAGGCGTGTGAACAACACACCCAGCTCAACTGGGCTCTCTGCAGCAGCATATACCAGCTCACTTCGGTCCCTGCGGCAGAATATAGCTGATGTCTGAGAACCTCAGCCTGCTGAAATGGTTGAGTGTCCTGCTATAGACTGTCCATGTTTCACATACTTATCGAAGAACGGTTAGCACTACATAATGCTAGACTTGATCTTGGTGGCAACACTGATTCCTTGCTGAACCCAAACATTAGCTCCTAGTCTTTCATTTGCTTTAACAATCATCTTCTCTAGTGAGGCTACTACGTAGGTAAGTAAACTATACTCAGGGCAAAAAATTACTTACCAGTTATGGTGCATGTTATTATGTTTGAAAATTCTAAGTCTGCTGAGCTGTGTAGGAAAACTGATGGAGCGTATGATAAACACCAGACTGATATGGCATCTGGAAGAAAGACACATACTAATTCCACAGCAAGCAGGCTTTAGACAGCACAGATCCACTGAGGACCAGATCACTCGCATAGCCCAGGAAATAGAGGAAGCTTACCAGGAGGAAAAAACACATAGTAGCGGTTTGGGTGGATTTAGAGAAGGCATTTGACAAGGTGTGGAAAGAGGGACTTAAAGTCCAGCTACGAAGAAGTAAAGTTTGTGGGAAAATGTACAGATGGATCAGCCACTAGCTTGAAAACAGAACAGCCAGAGTTCAAGTACAAGGGCAGATGAGCAAAAAGGTGACACTTGATCAGGGAGTACCCCAAGGGGAAGTACTGTCACCCACACTTTTCTTGGTATATATAAACATCATCACAGAGAATATACCAAGAAGAGTCCACAGCTCCATGTTTGCAGATGATCTGGCTATGTGGACCTCTGAAAAAAATCTCGCTATAGCAAGCAATCGGATGCAGTAGGCCCTAACATCGTTGGAGGAGTGGGCAAACTCATGGCTGGTCAAAATAAATGAGGAAAACACAAAATGTATGATTTCTCGCTTTCAAACAAACACCAAAATAAGTCTTACCGGCAAATATCTGCGGCCAAACGGCAACCCAAACTACCTGGGAGTCACATTTGATCGGCGCATGACATGGAAAAGTCAAATCGAGAGAAACCGAATGATAGCCAGACAAAGAATGGCAATCATCATGAGGAAACTTGCTGGCACAAGCTGGGGAGCAGATGAAAGTATACTAAGGAAACTGTACACTGGAAGAGTGAGACCAGTTCTCGAGTATGGCATTTCGGCATGGACAACAGCAGCAAAGGCGAACTTTGATAAAATTAGAGCCCAGCTGCAGTCAGAGAAACTCAGAAGACTGACTGACCATCCAATGCACCAGAGATTAAACAATTTCGGAAATGGGAAACTAAAGCGAAGAAACTTTGCAGAAATAGCCAAAGCAAAGATGTGCGAAGACCCTATGAACACATTAACAACACCAAAGCCCATCCCTACTGTACGCAAACCTACCTGGAAGCAGCATATCATTCCAGAGGTGGTAGAAAATATACCAGGTATTAGAAACAAGAACAGTCAGACCGAAAAAGAAAGAAGAGACATAACCCTGAGGTACATAACGGAAAACTACCCAAGCATGGACTGGACCCATGCATACACCAATGATTCTGTAACTAACAACACAGAATAGAGGGGCAGAGGTATTCCTGAACCTAACAAATGGTAGAAAAATAACACTGGCAGCGGCAACTGGAAAATTCTCACACAATTTCAGAGCGGAGGCAGAGGCACTGAGGGCTGCAGCAGAAGCATTGCTGACAGGCAAAAGAAATGAAAGCCAGATAGTCCTGTTTACAGATGCCCTGGATGTAGTAACAGCACTAAAAAGCCAGAAAAATACTGAACTTAATGATTTAAGAGCAGTCCACACCAAAAAAGAATAGTGGTACAGTGGGTTCCATCCCACTGTAACATCCAAGGCAACGAGGAGGCAGACAGACTGGCAAAAGAAGGTGCAAGACTACCACAACCAGATTCTAGTCTGACCTACGAAGAGTCCAAACGGTTTATTAGGGCCAGATACATGGCCAAATGGGAAACAGAACATACTGGCTACACAAAAAATGATGCCTATTACCAGCTGAACAGAAGAGAGCAGGTTGTGTTCTTCAGACTCCGCACAGGCCACAATAGAGTGAGGTACCACCTATTCAATAAACAAGATAGGTGGCACTGACAAATGCACCTGTGGTACAGGAAAAATGGTCGCTGAACATCTGCTGCAAAACTGCCCGACATACGAGGACCAGAGAAAGCACATGTGGCCATCACCAGTGGCAACACTAGACAAGCTCTATGGCAGTGTCGACAGCCTCAGGATGACCGCTGCTTTTTTCGAAAAAATACAGGTTGACGCTTGACAGCGTACGAAGAAGAAAGAGCGCTGCACCAACAACTGCATTCAAGAGCACGCTCATCGTAGAAATGGAGGGATTATGATCTGGGGAGGCATCTACACCAATAATTGACCAGCCCTCTTTATCTTAGACTGCTGTGAGATCGTGAAGAACCACACACATCGCGCCATTTGCGCTTGAACCATGGCATTGTGCTTCAGTAGGCTAATGCCCATCCTCGTGTTGACAGGGTCATGTATGATGAACTACAAGTCAGAAACATTGCAATCTTGCTCTGGCCAGCAATTGAATATGTCTGAAACAAGATTAAACGTCGACTTCAGCAGCGACAACATACACTGCAGATTGCACAACTTGATCAAGAAGTGGCAGAACATTCCACCGGATTTACTGAGCCGCTGCATTCGATCCATGAGGCCCAGATGTCAAGCCGTGATCAATGCACATGGTGGACATACGTAGTCCTGGGCGCTGTAATTTTTTTTAATGACCTCCATGCTCCCAGGTGCTGCGAAGACAATCACACGTACACAAAAATGCCTTTCCAGTTGTTTCAGTTTCAAACTATGGAATGGGATCAAGATGCGGAGCAGCGCATGAGCTGCAGTGGTCAGCGACCCATAGCTGACTGCTAGCATCAGGGCCAGCGAACCAAAGCTGCCAAGACCCTTCTACACCTCCACGCAGTGATCCTGGATAACAGAGAGGGGATCAAAGAGGGAATGCTAACCCGGTACTCAAAAAATGTTTGCTGAAGTCGGATGTGTTGGACCAAAAGTTCTCTGAACTACATTCTGCTACTTAAGCCATTTCAGGGCTTGGTAGCGGGAGATTGAGAACGAACGAAGCCAAGCCAACTATTCTTCCAGAATTTAGTTGCTTTTGGATGATAAATGGATGAAAAACATTACCTGGTAAGTTACTTTTTAAGTTGAGTATATGAACTACATGTAGATTGTAGACACGAGTAAGACACTAATAAAAAAAAAGGCAACACTGCTGAACAACATTCAACAAATGTATTACTTGCAACAATTGTCTTCAAAGAACTTAAATATCAATTATGCACTGTCCATTAATTAACTAGTTATTATTATACAGTAAATTTTTGTTCTGTTTCTTTCTGCATGTTATCTCACATGGAAAGAAATAAAACTTTAAAAAAAAAACTGTCCACTGTGAATTGAAAAAAATGTTTGCAAACATCATTTGTGTGGTCAGGGCTGAAACACTAGCAGGGAATAAGCTGACAACAGCCAGAGGCTCATAGCTGCTGCTTGCATCGGCTGGCCAAGACCCTGTTCCGCCTCCAGGTGACAGCCCTGGAAAGGCACAGATATCGCAGCCTTGCTGTGAACTACGATACAATGTCCTTTTTAGGACAAATGCCAAAAAGAGAAAATGTTTGTGGTCATTTTGCTTTGACGCATTTTCCATTGAAATTTGAGATGCCAAAATGAGTAAGTGAACCGTGACGACTGATGGGTGAAATATGCTACAAAATGATAAAGTGGACTGTGACGACTGATGGGTGAAATATGCTGCAAAATGAGAAAGTGGACCGTGACGATGGATGGGTGAAATATACTACAAAATGAGAAAGTGGACCATGACGACTGAAATATACTACAATAATAGTGATATGTCTGCAGGCTATGAACTTATCACAAATTCTTCTATAGATGATAATAAAGTAGAGCTGTTACTCACAGCAACATATTCTCTGCTTGACATTTAAAATATCAGTCACGCTATCCATCAATAAAAGATCACTCAAGCCACTGCTGTTTTACAGACCACAATTTCTCTCTTTAACATTGATCATCAACATGTTACAGTTTTTACAAATACATCACAAATAAGCATATTTCCCCCCCAGTTATTTGTAACATACAGGATGAAAGACATGTCTGTTGCTAACAGCCCAGCATTCATATATGGATAGTATGATCATAAAAATAAATCAGATGAAACTGTTGATAATCTTGTGAATGGACATAAGTTTGCATTGAAGTGCACTTTATTGGATACAGGTCTTTTCAATAAAATCTACTTGACAATATATTACAGGGTTCATGGCATAGACTAGTCAATGTAAAAAAAAAACATATCAACCATTTCAGTGGCAACATATAACAATCATGGCTTTTCAGAAAGTTGGTTAATAGTAATATTTGTCCATCACAAGTGAAGATGGCAACAGCATCAGACTGGTGCTGCGAAGATGTGTTCTTATATGGCTATAAAGACCAATCGTGATACGGCAGACTCCGTCTCACCCAGGGCACACATATCAGATGTAGAATCATTGTCTGTTCTGCTCTTTTGGGCAGCATGTTCTCTGGAACCCCGACGACGGAGTTTTGCTTTGAGCATCTGTGGTGATGCTATCACACCTAATGGAATGGTTCTGTGGTGCCATCCATCTTTTCAGAAACACTTTCTAGAGGTCTCTGTAGGGTATCTTCCGCCCGCCTAATGAGTGCCTGTCTGTTCTGAGCTCACTGTATTGCAGCTGCTATTTTGGGCATGCAAACAACATGTCCCATCCATCTTATCTGGGCTTCTTGCTCAAGCATATGGATGCACAACGAATTAGTCTTGCTAAGAATGTCAATGCAAGAAGGTATTTGAGAGTTCTCCACTGATTGTGCACATAGACTACATTTAAACAAATACATTGGGGCTTTATCTGAACTTTAGTGTTGTTACAGATCACCTCAAAGTGTTGTAGTTTATGGGACAGATCAGATAAAGTGCCCTTTCCACATCAAAGACTGGTTATAACTTTGCTTCTTGCTGTGTTGGTATCTGCATGTTTTTCTACCTTTTGGTGCTTTTTTTATTTTATGTGTTTGCCTCACTAGTTTCTACTGGCGGAGGCGCACCTATTCCACCCCAGACCATAGTCAACTGGGGGATATTAAGATGCATAAACCAGTGCTTGGATGTATGTGTGCATCTGTATGTAGCTATGCTAGGTTTGTGCACTCTCAGAAGCCAGCCCAACCAAAGTGCAATGGAAGGATCTAACCCTGTGAAAGTTGTGCATGAGTGTGATTGTAGGACCGAGTCAAATGAAACAGAGTGAGGGAAGGAGAGCATCCCAGAGTTACTCTTTTGATGCCTCCTCCTTACCCCATACTTATATCGCACTATACAAGCAATATGTAGCACTCTTGTGTAAGACAACGTTCTGTCTGATTGCTTTTTACATTCTGATCTGTTTTCTGTTTCTAAGAATCTATGTCACTGCACTCTGGGCATATCTATAGGTGCCCAGTGCCTCTCAGCAAATGATGCAGGGTATGTATGCTGATGGTCCCAGTAGCTCACTGGTTGTACACTCTCCTGCTCTGTCCTCTAATGCGTCCCACTTTGCTCGAACCTCATTTGATCTTGAAACTTTGCAGCCTGGGTTGTTGATTCATCTATTGAGGTGTTCTCATCCAACAGACAGTCATTGATTAATTTCAAAATGTCACTCCTATCACTAACGTGTCCATTATAGGAGCTTGTGAAGCCGCATGACAGTACATCCATGTCAACCCCTGGAGATGGGAGGCCTCAACAGCTGCTATCCACTTGTATCTCAGCTGGCGCATCAGTCACAAAGATTGCCCTTGTTAAACGGGTCTCAGAAAGCCATCTTAATGCTGAGGTCACTCCCATCTCCATTCTCGAACTGGAGGTTATTGGCGTATATGCCCTACTTCGCTCAGTACCAACCCGTCCTCTCACTCTAGCTGAGAAGCCCTAGCCAGGTGTCCCACTGTGCAGTACTTTTTTCATTAGCACTTATTTCCATTAACACTTTTTTTTAAAGAATTCAGTAACATTTTGCAGACTTCTACTTCTATTCACTTGTGTTGTGGAGAGGTGTAGTTTTCTTTCGTGAGCCAGATGTGTTGTCATTTCATACATCTTCAGTATCTCACTTACACCATCTATCAATCTTTTTCTTGGTCTCCCTCTTACTCTGTAAACCTTTTGTCTGGAGTTGTAGATCTGCACAACCCGTAGACACACAGCTTATTTACAATTATATTCATTTTCCATGAATCATGCCACTTAAATACAAGACCAAGAAAAACCATTTTAACAGCTACAACCACTGGTATGCAAACGACATTGATAATCTCTGCTTATTAGTGCTAAAACATTTCAGGCACTGGTATCACAATAGAGCCATTATCCAGTCAGACAGTCAGAGCCTCTATGTACAAAGAGGCTGGAGCCCTTGCAGAGAACATGTGGGTGCAGATCTACTCTGTGCCCTGTGGAAGTGAAACAACAATAAGACCCACTGTCAAGAGCAGACATCAACTGTTTTATGTTTCACTACTGCAATAGAACTAGCAACATGAATGTCTTAGTTCCTCTTTCTTGTGAATTTGTTAGGGATAAATATCAACATTTCTCAAATCATGAACACTATATACATATTTATATCTATATATATGCATCTATGCATATATATCTATATATTTACACATATATCTTCTTCTTCTGCATTCGTTCTCAATCTCCCACTACTAAGCCCCGAACAGGGCTTTGCAAGTAGCTAGATGTAGTCCGGAGAACATAATGTGATGTCGCTAGTTTACAGTCTGGCTGCGATATTTGCACCTTTTTGTCTGACACATTCGTCTTTGGCAGCACACATATATCTATAAATTAACTAGGGAGAGTGTGGGAGAGAGATTGTAAGCTTGGTCTGCAAACTCAACATACCAGTTCTTCTTCGTACGCTGTCAAACGCCAACCTGTATTTTTTCGAAAAAAACCGCGGTTGTCCTGAGGCTGTCGACACTGCCATAGAGCTTGTCTAGTGTTGCCACTGATGATGGCCACATGTGCTTTCTCTGGTCCTCGTATGTCGGGCAGTTTTGCAGCAGATGTTCAGCGGTCATTTTCCCGGTGCCACAAGTGCATTCGTCAGTGCCACATATCTTCAGTTTATTGAATAGGTGGTACCTCAGTCTGTTGTGGCCTGTGCGGATTCTGAAGACCACGACCTGCTCTCTTCTGTTCAACTGGTAATAGGCATCATTTTTTGTGTAATACCAGTTCAAATCACATCGTACTCTTTTTCTTCGTTCGTTCATTTTCAAACTCCCACTACCAAGCCCTGAAAAGGGCTTTGCAAGTAGCAGGATTTTGTCAGGAGAACAGACTGCTATATTTGCACACATCCAACTTCAGCAGGCATATTTGAGTAACGAGTTATCCTTCCCTCCCGTCTTCAATCTAGTCTGCTCTATTGCAGCCTGTTATCCAGGATCACCATGTAGAGGTGTAGGAGTGTCTTGGCAGCTGTGACTGGCTGGCCCTGACGCTAGCAGTCAGTTGTGGCTCACTGACCCTGACGCTAGTAGTCAGCTTTGGGTCACTGCCCACTGCAGCTCATGTACCACTCAGCATATTGATCCCCGTTCTCGGTTTAATAGACCAGACATGCTGAGGATTTTTGTGCGGTATGACCGCTTCTTCCAGTCAACCCAGCTGTAAAAGGGTACCTGACAAAGTAAGGGAAAAATTTAAGAGCTACCGTGGTAGCTTCGGAATTGTGTTGGCGGTACTTTCAGTAATGAAAAGGACAAGCATATATGGAGACGTCCAGGCACAATGAAACCAGTCCACTATATTTTAACATATTTGGCAAAGGCCATCGTAGACAATGATGGCATAATGAATTTTGCTATCGTTATTTTTAGCAAGGATTAACTGCGCTACTTTTTATCCTCACTCTCTCGTCTCGAGCCGCCCAGCCCCAGACGGACAGAGTCTGGAGTCAAACCCACACCACCTGATCACTTTGCCACGATATATATAAAAACATAACTTGGTTAACCTACTTTGATCCCTTATTATAAATTTATTTTTTCAAAGAAAGCAATCTAATGTGAGGGTCATCTATTGAAATAACCAGTTTAGTTTTGTTTAGTCGAAGAATCAACGTCATTGCACATGGTTTTAGCACATAAGTGCTCTGTTCTTCTCCATATTAAAAATATCTCAGCACAATACACGAACTCTGTAGTGCCGGCGAGGATCCCGTAATAGATTGGGTAGATTTTTAACATAATTTAGAGTTTTGCCCGAACAACGACCATTAAGCCTATTCTTTTATATTTACAATTGCGGAGGCATTTTTAACGTGCACGACACTGCACATGGGTGCCCGATCCCTACTACCCAGAGATCTGGGGAAATATAAGAAATTCCACGTGGACAAATTCTTGTCTCCACTGTGATGTTAACCCGAGGCCGACATCTTACTTGGAGACCACTTGGTCCCCAATGACACGTGAAAACACTTAAGCCAATAAAACAATGACAAAGTAGACTCACGAGGTTCTAAGAAAAGCCAACAGTGATGATAAAACCCTTCGGATCATTTCTCTTTTCCTGGCCATGTGCATTTCTGCAAAACCTTTCAAGCACGCAATGCTGTCCCAGAATCTCAAAAGCCATAAATGGAAGCTGCTCAATGGACAAGAGAATACAAATTATTATCATGTTAACACTTTTCATCTATAGCATTCTTTATTTTCATTATTTCATCAGTACTTTTAATAATGTGCTTCTCATATGCATAAACAATTTAGTCTTCGCTATTTGTTATTCGTGGTTATCACAAAATGAGGGCAAGTCAATAAATATGTCACAAATTGATATTTAAATAAAAACTAAATGATATACTAACTTGAATATCATTTATTATTGCTCTTAGATTGCTTGTCCTTTTTTTCTCAACATAATTTCCGGCAACATCGATACACTTATCTCATCACTATCAGTGCCCCAAAACCTGCATTATAGAAGTCTTTGGTGTGATGTCACAGTCGCACTTTACGTTCAACTTCTTTGTCAATCGCGAAACATCTGCAGCCAAGGTGGGATCATGCATTATACTAAACCATATGAAAACCCTATTGCATTTACTAGATTGTCTATTGTGATTCGCCTGTCACCTCCCTCGCCTGCAACACAGATTCTTCTGTTGTAATTTGAAGTGGACAACTAGGCCGGACTTCATCAGAAATTTGTTAGCGTCCTTGAGAAAATGTATTGGCCTAGTAATGCACTATTTTATGCAGTAAACACTTCTCACCATAAACATGAAGTATTTCCTTACGAATATCGTTTGTTGAGCAACAAACACTTCTCACCATAAACAGAAAGCATTTCCTTACGAATATCGTTGGTTGAGCAACAAACACTTCTCACCATAAACAGAAAGCATTTCCTTACGAATATCGTTTGTTGAGAGACAAATACTTCTCACCATAAACAGAAAGCATTTCCTTACGAATATCGTTTGTTGAGCAACAAACACTTCTCACCATAAACAGAAAGCATTTCCTTACAAATATATCTTTTTATTATTTTTTAAAAATACAACAGCACACTGTTCTTTGATTGTATACTCTGTGAGCACAGACACCAGTTTGTATTCGATTGCGCATATGCATACATGTGACACCTGGCATCTGTTACATTCAGTAAATATTGCGCAGAACAGGCAGCAGGTCTAATTTTTCTCATGTTTTAGTCCACCAGGCCACAGATTTGAATAGAATTCACCCTAGTTGACGACTTACACTTGTGTCCATGGAAACGTGTTGCGGTTTTCCATTTGGATTAGTTCATTCATTTTGTGGTGTTTTTCTCTCTAAGTATTCTGGTATGGTCACTGGCTTTTTGAAATAGTATTTCGGATGTTGTTAACTGTGCCGTTTGGGGTGGCTAGGAAATATACACACCGGCCAATAATGGACTAACACATCACCTGTGAAAAATTGAGCCTTGTCCATAGCCAGATGCCCAAGACACATCACTCACACACTGAGTGATGCCCCTACGACCTCTTGGGGTCACGGGAAAGACAAGACAAAGAGGACCAGAAACTGGTTGTTTAGACTCTGCAGAGTCTTCTAATTCAGATATAACAATTGTATTCTATAATGTCTATACTTCAACAATTCACTGATATAGAATCCCAGGAACAGAAGAAATAAATGAATGTAAAAATTGGTGGTTGTTTTTTTTAACCTGTGAAAGAGAGACTATAGTTGATCCTTGTTCACGGGGGGATGTTGTTCGTCCATTGTAACCAATGAGGACCACTTTGTCAACATTCACTATTTGCACGAGCAAAAAATGACTAAATAATCCAATCAGAGCCCTGAATTGTTTGTCGCACTTAGTACAATCAAATATTACACTCACTTCCATTGAGGTTGAAGAATGGTTGATTTTATTTTGTTTTTGCGTTCGCCTTATTTCTCTTATACCCAAGCGTTGCGCTGTGGTTTTTATTTTATGTAAGGGTCTGCTTCCTCCTGCATTTTCTAAGGGTTTGCTTCCCCGGAGTAACAGCTGTGATGGGGCTCGAACCCAGCAACTTCCGGTTGTGAGCCATGCCACTTAACCACTAGACCAAGCCGTCCCCATTGAAGGGTTGATGTGAGCTGACTTGCATAGCGATCACCTCTGGATAGCCTCATTTATACTTCTTGTCTCTGAACACCCTCCACAAAAGTGGTGCGCCAGTCTGGGCGATTCTTTCTCAATCATCATGGTTAATACCAGAGAGCAGCTCATTTGGTAGACGTTGATTCGACATATGCACCACATGGCCAGCTCATCTCAGCTGTGCCGCCCATGTCATGGTGTGTGTACTTGACATGCCCGATAGTGCTAACACATCTGTATTTGGCACTATGTCCCACCAACTAATCCTCAGCAGTTTCCGCAAGCATTGCATATGGAAGTGGTTTAATTTCCCGACATGGCGGCTATATATTGTCCAGGTCTCACATGTATATTCTTCTTCGTTCATCCTCAGATCAAGGTTCCGGTTTCTCTTGCAAAGGACACCGTTGTTTGTAAGGCTGTTTCATCTCCATACAGCTTCTGTCTCACGAGGCCAGAATTGTTCTCTCTTTTCCTGCGTAAGCATGCAGCTTTGTAGGATGTGTTCCACGGTCATGATATGCTCCCTACATAGGCACCTGTCATCTGTCCTCATTTTGTTGTAAAGATGACTCTTGAGTCTGTTATGCCCAGTTCTCAGTCTGAAGATGATGACTTGCATGTATATTAGAGAGTAGGTTTGCCGAAGACGGATGTGTCGGACCGAAAGGTGCAAATATCGCAGTCAAGCTGTAAACTAGCGACACAACACATTGCATTCTCCGGACTACATCCTGCTACTTGCAAATCCATATTCAGGTAGTGGGAGATTGAGAACGATCGCAGAAGAAGAGAGTAGGTATAACAACTGCAGATTGACCATAATTTTTGTTTGGATTCTGATCCCTCGACTGTCCCACACTTTATTGCGAGATACATAGAAAATTAGCAACCATGTACAGCAATGTTTTTTTTTCGAAGATCAACCATTGCAACTTACTCTTGAGTTAGATCAACTAGCCTCATTGAGCCTGCGTACATTTTTTCTGCACACCACCATAAAGCTGCAATTAGTCGATGCCAGTAATTTGTTTCACAAGAATGTTTCTGATGTTTATATTCTTCAATGGCAAGATCAAATTCTGAGGAATCAAACAAAACATAATCCCTGTCAGCACATCACATATGACCAAGATATATCTTCTAATAGACAGATGGAATGGATGCTTGTTAACTTTTACCACTGGCAAAAAAATTCATCTGGGGAATTTCCTGTATACTCACCGGTGTATTCGTTGTGTTAACACCGGTTTTGCTATAGAAATGGCTGAATCAAAAACAAGACCACTTCTTTTCGCCCCGATAACAATACAACGGCAATTTTGACTGACAATTTGTTCTAATAGACAGATGGAATGGATGCTTGTTAACTTTTACCACTGGCAAAAAAATTCATCTGGGGAATTTCCTGTATACTCACCGGTGTATTCGTTGTGTTAACACCGGTTTTGCTATAGAAATGGCTGAATCAAAAACAAGACCACTTCTTTTCGCCCCGATAACAATACAACGGCAATTTTGACTGACAATTTGTAAACAATTTTTTTTGTTTCATGTGGATTTGGAAGGTTATTCCATTATTGGGGGTGATTCAAGTAAAGTTGTTGCAATAGACTTTTCTGGGGTAGGTCTGTTTAGTTTGTTAATGTAGAAGTTATAAATATATTTGTAGTGGAAACTAACAGATATGCCGGTCTGGTTAGTAACACTACCAGTGCTTTGTGGCAATTTCATGGATTTGCAAAACAACTGCTGTACCCAAAAATGGGTAAGTCTAAATGTTTGTGATGTGGAAACAACAAGGAGTTGAAAGAACAGATGGAGACAGTCAACAACAGAAGCAGGGATTCATCTGGTTGAGCAGTCCAGAGACTGGTTGTAAGGTTGTCTGAGTATGTCTCTCCATTTGACCCTATCATCTGGTTGAGCAGTCCAGAGACTGGTTGTAAGGTTGTCTGAGTATGTCTCTCCATTTGACCCTATCATCTGGTTGAGCAGTCCAGAGACTGGTTGTAAGGTTGTCTGAGTATGTCTCTCCATTTGACCATATCCTCTGGTTGATCAGTCCAGAGACTAGTTGTAAGGTTATCTGAGTATGTCTCTCCATTTGACACTATCCTCTGGTTGATCAGTCCAGAGACTGGTTGTAAGGTTATCTGAATATGTCTCTCCATTTGACCATATCCTCTGGTTGATCAGTCCAGAGACTGGTTGTAAGGTTATCTGAATATGTCTCTCCATTTGACCATATCCTCTGGTTGATCAGTCCAGAGACTGGTTGTAAGGTTATCTGAGTATGTCTCTCCATTTGACCATATCCTCTGGTTGATCAGTCCTGAGACTGGTTGTAATGTTATCTGAGTATGTCTCTCCATTTGACCATATCCTCTGCAGTTCTCTTGATTACAGCATAAGTTCATACTTTAATGTCACTGCATGCCTGAGACGTAAAGGTGAGTCTTGGTCGCCTCGGCCCTCTCTTCCCTTGAAACTTGTCCTCTAGTATCTTGTGTAGAAGACTTTCATGTCTCATATTTTGATCCAGCCAACTCAACTGGCATTTTTGTATCATATGCAATATTTGTCTTTGTGCGCCCACTTCAGTGAGTACATTGTCATTGGATCTTCTTTCTGTCCAACTCACGCTGTCCATTGGTAGCACCACATTTCATCAAAGGCCTCCAAGCTTAACCTTCTTCGGTGAAGTCCATGTCTCGGCCTCACAGCGCAATTGATCATATATGAGTGGCGATTCTTCTTGACCTCAGTTCTGTCCTGATATAGTGGTTAACATTGCAATCCTTGTCTTAATGTCTGTCTCATTGCGGGCATCTTCTGTTATGGTTTGCCCCAAATATGTCAACTTCTTTACATGTTCGATTATTTCTCCATTGATGGGTATATTTATTTGCCAGTGTTGCTTGGATATTACCAAAGTCTTTGTCTTCAATGTTTTTATTTTCATGCCAAACTCTTTGGCTGTGCTATTAATTTTTTCAAGCAAAGATTATGATTTAGAAATTAACTTTAGGAAAACAAATGTGGACCATAGTGAAAATAACAGTAAACAAAGAGATACTAGAATAGGTCAATAGTATATTGTACCTTGGACAGATCATAACTGATGATAGTATATGTAGGCGAAGAAAAGATTAGGAATGGCCAAAAACAAATTTAACAACATGAAAAATATATTGACATCCAGACAATTTAACAAATACACTGAAAATGAGTGGTCCTCCGGGGTCTTTGTGTATGACAAGGACAAGAATAGCACCACTGCCACACAGAGAGCATGTCATAAGAGGCAAACAGCTGTGTGACATGGCATAACACCAGCCATGGTTAGGTGGTATGTTAAGAGCAGCATAGATGGCGCCTAATAGGCTGCGGGTCTACTTTGCTCTAGTGTTTGAGTCTATAAAGATGGACTTGCACATCGGTTATCCACCCTCCGCGACACCTGTCCCAACACAGTGGAATAATAAGCTGCTCAAGCCTAGCCGGCTAATCAGCAAATTCGACTCACACCAGAGCTAGGACCTGCACAAGGGCATCTGCCCCTTTAGAAGTACAGGCCAACTAAGACTGGAAATGAGAGTTGTCGTGTGTTATATACATATTTGGGATCGCTGAGCAGCGCGTGAGCTGCAGGGGTCAGCGACCCATAGCTGACTGCTAGCGCCAGGGCCAGCGAACCATAGCTGCCAAGACCCTTCTACACCTCCACGCTGTGATCCTGGATAACAGGCTGCAGCAGGGCAGACTGGCTAAGGAGAAGGGATTGAAGAGGGAATACAAACCCGGTCATCAAAAAATGCTTGCTGAAGTCGGATGTGTTGGATCAAAAGGTGCAAATATCGCACTCAAGCTGTAAACTACGACACAACGCATTCCATTCTCTGGACTACATTCTGCTACTTAAGCCCTTTTAGGGTTTGTTAGCGGGAGATTGAAAACGAACAAAGCCAAGCCAAATATATATTTGTTTTTGCTCTATGGTATGGAAACACAGATGATGAACAACCAGTTTTAGGATTAAGTTGAAGCCTTGAAAATGTAGATATACAGAAGGATGAGCTGCATCTCATTAAAGGAAAAACTAACAAATAAGGTCATGAAGATATTGGGAAGAGAAATACTGAAGGTGATAAAAATTAGGCAAATAAAATATTTTGGACATGTACAATACACTACACACTGCTGAAAACAATATTGGAGGGAAAGGTGGACAGCAGATGGGCAAAGGGAAGACGTCAAGATATGGACTGGCAACAGCCTATCGGAGTGAACTATCAAGGCAAGAGATAGGATGATGGAGACCCATCGCTGTCAACCTTCGATGTGGTGGCGGCACTTAACATCATCATATATCCACAGCTATAACTGCCCAATAAGGAAATATTGAGGTCTTTGACAGCTGGTGAGGCTATAGTTAAGTTAGTACATGGCGAAAGTTACCTTATATAAAAGATTTGTTGACCAGCAAAGTAGATCTTGTAGATGTAGATCTTTCAACTATTATTACTTAATTATATGATCACAAAATAATTTATTTTTTTTTGCGTTCGCCTTATTTCTCTATTCCCCAAGGCGGGTGTGCGTTACACTGTGGTTTTTTATTTTGCGGCTGTCGGCCTAGTGCATCTGACTTCAGCATGTATTTTATGAAAGGGTCTGCTTCCTCCTGCATTTTCTAAGGGTTTGCTTCCCCGGGGTAACGGCCTGTGCTATGATGGGGATCGAACCCAGCACCTTCTGGTTGTGATCCGTGCCACTTAACCACGTCATACACCGATCACAATATAATGACTAATGCAGATGTCTTGTTGTATAAATAGTAGACATGATACGTAAATGGTTGGATCACAGAATTCACTTCAGTGCATCAGGGGGGACAGTGTGGGCTAGTGGTTAAATGACACAGCTCACAAGCCAAAGGCGCTGGGTTCACTCCCCATCACAGCACCGGCCGTTATCCCGGGGAAGCAAACCCTTAGAAAATGCAGGAGGAAGTAGACTCTTACATAATGCATGCCAACGTCGGATTTACTGGGCACACAAGCTCAAAATAAAACGCACACCACCTTGTGGGAATAGAGAAATAAGGGGAACTTAAATTTAAAAAATTATTCAGGGAGGTCAAGGATGCAGCAGTGAATGAGCTGACAGTAGCCAGCGACTCATAGCTGGCTGATTATATCAGGCTCAGTGATCCATAACTGACCAAGAATCTATTCCTCTTCCAAGTGGCAGCCCTGGATACAGACTGCAACCATTACAGCATGGCTGAGAGATTGGGGATCAATGGGGGAAGACAAACCTGGTCCCCAAAAAAATGGTGTGCTGAAATCAGATGTGCTGATCCGAAAGGCACAGATATTGCAGTTCACTTGTAAACTACAACACAACGTCCTTTTCAGGACAAACGCAGAATTATTGCTCCAGGATGGCTCCATATGTGACAGGGCACAAAGTCTGTATACACACACACCCCCCCCCCCCCCCCCACCCCCCCACCCCCCAATGTTCAGAAATTTTTCCCTGACTTTATCAGGCACACATTGACAGCTGGATTGAATGGAAGAAGTGGAAATACCATGAAAAAAACTCATGACATGCCAATCTGTCAAATTGAGCACGGAATGAACTGAGCTTGGTATGTGAGGATTGTAAACCAAACTCACAGAATCTTTTTTTGTTCTTCGTTCGTTCTCAATCTCTCGCTACCAAGCCCTGAAAAGGGCTTTATAAGCAGCAGGATGTTGTCCAGAGAACAGAATGCGTAGTTTACAGTTTGACTTCGATATTTGCTCCTTTCGGGTTGTTTGACTTAAAGACAATAATGAAAACAATTTGTTCTGCTTTTCACACTATTTCCCTTATTGAGGGCGATGAAGTTAAGTTGTTGCAACAGACTTTTTGTGGGTAGATTCTGTTTTGTTTGTTTCTGTAGATGTAATAAATAGGTTTGTAGTGGAAACCAAGAGATATGCTGATCCTGTTAAGAACACTATCAGTGCTTTGTGGCAATTTCATGGATTCGTGTTGTTTGTTCATCGTAATCGATGAGGACCACTTTGACAGCATTCACTATTCGTATGAGTTCGAAAATAGCTAAATAAGCCAATCTGAGCCTTGAATTGTCTGTTGCGCCGAGGTAGAAGGGTTGATGTGAGCAGACTTGCGGAGCAATTGTCTCTGGGTAGCCTCATTAATTTTTCATGGATTTACCTGACATACCCAAAAATAGGTAAGTCTAAATATTTGTGCTGGTTTTCAAAATTGACACCATCTTCTTGTATCTCAGAAACTAATACACGCACAACAAAAACAATAACACCATCAATTTTGTTATACAAGCGTTACAAGGTTGAAATCACAACAATAATTATTCATTTAACCTTCTTACCTTTTCTGACATCAGCAGGTAACACCGAAGACAGTGCTATGTGCTCCACTTTTTGACAGTCTACACAAGAAAGTGACTTCTGTATTTTGGGCTGAGCATCAAGGCAAACCCGGCATTTGCAGATGGAATGTCCTATATTACATGGTGAAGATGAGATTACCGCTCTGGTCATAAAATGCTTCTTGCAGCTCAAGAGATCTGGAAATTAGAACACAAATAAATCATGTTGCTACGCCATGCTTTTTAAACTATGCTAAGGGGACGGCGTGGCCTAGTGGTTAAGTGGCACCGCTCACAAAACCGGCCGTTACCCCAGGGAAGCAAAACCATTAGAAAATGCAGGAGGAAGCAGACCCTTACATAAAATGCGTGCTGAAGTCGGATGCACTGGGCCGACAGGCGCAAAATAAAAACCACAGTGCAACGCACACCACCTTGGGGAATAGAGAAATAAGGTGAACGCAAAAGAAACAAAAACTATGTTATATTTGCTTTCATAAATTAATTAATTTATAAATATCCAAATAAGAAATAATTTAAATTCTACATTACAAAGGCAAATGTCACCGTCCATCATAGACGATGATGGCATAATGAATTTTGCTAGCGCTATTTTTAGTAAGGATTAACTGCGCTCCTTTTTATCCTCACTCTCTCGTCTCGTGCCGCCCAACCCCAGTGGCAAGTCAAGGACAAGACGACTAGGGGGCGACTACGAGATGCATTACAAACCTCTTAACCATGAGGTGTTGGCCAGAATAGCCATGACAATAGCGGCGTAACAAAATCTGGCAAGACAAACGGTTAGTCATATGCACGAATGGGATCAAGATGCTGAGCAGTGCATGAGTTGCTGTGGTCAGTGATCCATAGCTGACTGCTAGCGTCAGGGCCAGCGAACCATAGCTGCCAAGACCCTTCTACACCTCCACGCGGTGATCCTGGATAACAGGCTGCATCAGAGCAGACTGGCTAAGGAGAAGGGATCTAAGAGGGAATGCTAACCCGGTACTTAAAAAATGCTTGCTGAAGTCAGATGTGTTGGACCAAAAGGTACAAATATCGCAGCCAAGCTGTAAACTACGACACAACGCATTCCGTTCTCTGGACTACATTCTGCTACTTAAGTCCTTTCAGGGTTTGGTAGTGGGAGATTGAGAACGAACGAAGAAGAAGAAGAAGATATGCACGAATATCAGATTAATGCGTACATTGGTCTTGTCAATATTCTTCTATGCTTGTGAGACATGGACAATTTCAGCTGACCTGCAGCGGAGCATACATGCCTGAGAAATTAAATGTTTACAAAGACTTCTAAACGTCACATAAAAAGACAGTTACAAATGAGGAAATTCGAGAAAGAATTACAATCGCAAAGGCATTTTGAAGACCTCAGCTTGGGTCAAAAGACAGAACCTTGCTTGGTACTGCCACATATCGATATCAAATGGTCTAGCAAATACAATCCTGCACGGAAAGGTGCAACGCAGACAACAAAGAGGTCGTCCCAAAAAGAGGTGGGAGGACAACATAAAAGAATGGACCAATCTCCGACCAGCTGCTGACAGAGAGGGGCCGGCGTGGGGTTGTCTTCATGAGTGCCCCAACGACCTTATCGGTTACGGGATGACTTGACTTGACAAGGAACCTAAGTAAAGAAATGAAAAAATGGCAGACATCCTATTCCTCTTAGAGAATGCGCAATAAACTACATGACCTGACGGTAGGCATTGAAGGTACTCAAACCATCAGTTACGGTTTAATTCAAATCAGTTTCAAAATACTAGCATTGGTAATTGTTACATATCAACAAACTTTTGTTGGTTAAGAGATCTGAATTATAGCCTGACATTCTGCACATACGTAGCCTTCATTTAGTGTGTAATTCATGACATTCCTGCTACATTTACACATGTTTAGAATTGACCTTTTCTTCCGATGAAATTTGGATGCAAAGACATGATCAATGATCACATATCTGGATCATATGTGGATATTCCAACGCCCATTCGATTCAGACCTTGACACAGAACAAAGGGACTTTGGTAATGTTTTTGAGGGATTTAATGCAGAAATACATCTGATATAAGCATCAAAAACTTTTTTTGTGTCTTATTTTTTTCATTCACGATAACGTTTCATGCTAATATATTATCTTTTCATGAATACTTCATGTCACAGATAGTCAGATTAGTGGATGAGCTGACACCATAAACTCATAGATGGCTGCTTGCATCAGGGTTAGAGAACCATAGCTGACCAAGATCCTACTCTGTCTCCAAGTGGCAAACTTCGGTCTCTAAATAAAGGGAGCAAAGAGATACCTCACTCACATGCATATGCTACGTTTCTGGCAGGACGTGACGATCCTGAGACACAGTCACACTGGACTGCCTCTCTTCCGGGATAGTACAAACTAGTACATAGTCTATCATATCATTGCCAAACCATATAGACACGAGTAGGGAAGACTCGATAGTCCTGCAAGACAACTTCCCTAAGAGAGACAACTCTGACCAAAAACAACTGCTGCCTTGCAGATAGGCTGGGGACAGCCAAAGGCTAAGGAGGGCAACCCTACAGAAACGCCTGTTGAAATCGGATGCACTGAGCCACAGGCTTAACAAAATAAAACAGTGCAACGTAAATATCGCTGTAAACAGCGTACGATGAAGAAGAAGAAGAACTTCGGTCTCTGAATTCAACTGCAGAGACAGAAAGAACAGCTGATGCCTGAAGAGGGTTGTCAACAGTATATGGCCCAAAAGGAGTGACATGCATTAATGATGATGATACTGCCACGCTTTAGAGCAGCGAGTAAGTTACAAGTAAATGCATGTACAAGGGACGTTCGTGTCAAATCAGGACTATTTTTTGTAATGAACAAAAGTTTTTCAAATAACCAAAATGCCATTTATTTTTATAAACAGTGTTGTCAGCCATTTTTATTTATCTGTCACGTGTCTGGCCCATGGCAAGTGGGCCACCTAGCAGTAATAGGACACGTGTCTGGTCCATGGCAAGTGGGCCACCTAGCAGTAATAGGACACGTGTCTGGTCCATGGCAAGTGGGCCACCTAGCAGTAATAGGACACGTGTCTGGTCCATGGCAAGTGGGCCACCTAGCAGTAATAGGACACGTGTCTGACCCATGGCAAGTGGGCCACCTAGCAGTTATAGGACACGTGTCTGGTCCATGGCAAGTGGGCCACCTAGCAGTAATAGGACACGTGTCTGGTCCATGGCAAGTGGGCCACCTAGCAGTAATAGGACACGTGTCTGGTCCATGGCAAGTGGGCCACCTAGCAGTAATAGGACACGTGTCTGACCCATGGCAAGTGGGCCACCTAGCAGTTATAGGACACGTGTCTGGTCCATGGCAAGTGGGCCACCTAGCAGTAATAGGACACGTGTCTGGTCCATGGCAAGTGGGCCACCTAGCAGTAATAGGACACGTGTCTGACCCATGGCAAGTGGGCCACCTAGCAGTAATAGGACACGTGTCTGGTCCATGGCAAGTGGGCGACCTAGCAGTAATAGGACACGTGTCTGGTCCATGGCAAGTGGGCCACCTAGCAGTAATAGGACACGTGACTGGTCCATGGCAAGTGGGCCACCTAGCAGTAATAGGACACGTGACTGGTCCATGGCAAGTGGGCCACCTAGCAGTAATAGGACACGTGTCTGACCCATGGCAAGTGGGCCACCTAGCAGTAATAGGACACGTGTCTGACCCATGGCAAGTGGGCCACCTAGCAGTAATAGGACACGTGTCTGACCCATGGCAAGTGGGCCACATAGCAGTAATAGGACATGTACTGAGCTTAATGATCTAAGAGCAGCACTCTGCAAACTGTGCCAGCAGTCCGCACCAAAAAGGGTAGTGGTACAGTGGGTTCCGTCACACTGCAACATCCAAGGCAACGAGGAGGCAGACAGACTGGCAAAAGAAGGTGCAAGACTATCACAAACAGATACCAGTATGACGTACGAAGAGTCAAAACGGCTTATCAAAGCCAGATACATGACCAAATGGGAAACCGAACATACTGGTTACACCAAAAACGATGCCTATTACCAGTTGAACCGAAGAGAGCAGGTCGTTGTCTTCAGACTTCGCACTGGCCACAACAGACTGAGGTACCACCTATTCAACAAATTGAAGATAGGGTGTACCGACGAATGCCCGTGCGGTACTGGTAAAATGACCGCTGAACATCTGCTGCAGAACTGCCCGACATACGAGGATCAGAGAGAGCAGATGTGGCCATTACCAGTGGAACTGCAAGACAAGCTCTATGGCAGTAGCGAGAGCCTCAGGATGACCGCCGCTTTTTTCGAAAAAATAATGGTTACTGTCTGACTGTGTACGCAGAAGAAGAAGAAGAAGGACATGTGTCTGGTCCATGGCAAGTGGGCCACCTAGCAGTAATAGGACACATGTGCACATAACTAATGATAGTAGTTCCAGCACGCTGTAACCCATTCAAGTAGAACTAGAACAAAAACTCCTGGTTTGATTTGAACGCACCTTGTATATGATCTAAGACAGACAAATACGTACTGTTTTTATGTAAATATTGTAGGCACTCGTTGTATCCATCTTCACAGAGCTTAAGCAACAATTCAGGACTCATGGGACTCAGAGCGTGGTTAAGGCGAAATATATTGTCTTCACTTGTATGCATGCTTGTTCCACCAAGTTCTATATTCATGTCTGTGCATGTGGGGTCACGAGGGCAAATATCACTCTCCCCAGCAAAGGGGCAGATGGTGATGGTATTGTTGTCAAAGATGGGGATGTTGACCGAGAAGCCACCATCTAAAACTGTTTGCTGACAAAGGAAGAATAACATATAATTACTGTAAAAGCTACATATTAAATGTCTCATTAAAACTTATTCTAATGGAAATCTTTGAATATGGCTTGGCTTGGCTTCCTTCGTTCTCAATCTCCCACTTCCAAACCCTAAAAGGGCTTAAATAGTAGAATGTAGTCCAGAGAACGTAATGCGTTGTGTCATAATTTACAGCTTGACTGCAATATTTGCACCTATCGGTCCAACACATCCGACTTCAGGAAGCATTTTTTGAGTACCGGGTTAGCAGTCCCTCTTCGATCCCTTCTCCTTAGCCAGTCTGCAGCCTGTTATCCTGAATCACAGCGTGGAGGTGTAGAAGGGTCTTGGCAGCTCTGGTTTGCTGGCCCTGACGCTAGCAGCCAGCTATGGGTCAATGACCGCTGCAGCTCATGCGCTCGAATATTTATATGATCTTGTATAAGTGGTGAAAAAAACATAATTTTTACCCTTAATTAGTTTGAAATATAATTTTTTTAAATATTTTTCTCTCAACAATAATAGACAAGACCATGTACTGACAACAAACAGTAACAATAAGAATAGTTAACCATAACAACATTGGTATTAAAACAAAACTGACCTGTTCTCTGTACAGTAAAAAACATAACATCCTTATTACGTGTCAGAAATATCAGATGCTAATATCAACAAGTAATTATTGAATATCATTGATAACATGGGTTTCAGGGAATCAGTGGTCTCGAGGTTAGGTGTTAGCCTCGGATGCAGGAGGTCACAGGTTCGAATTACGGTGGAGACCAGGATTATTTTCACGAGGATCTTAGGGTAAAATTTTCCCTAATGTCTGGTGTAGTGAGATCAGACTCTCGTGTTTAGTGTCAAGCACATTAAAAATCCGCAAAATTCAAAATCCTAGTTAAAATTTATTGGCACCTTCCCCCAGGCCTTTTAAGCCACAGGAAGTTTAAAATACCTATTATAAATAGCCTTCGGCTACCTGGCAACAGACATTAACATGCCTGTTTGAATACCAGGATTCCAAGTAAAGTACATGGGTTTCCCGAAACACATCGCATAACTGTGCTATGAACAACAGGCCACCGTAAGGATAAATGCAGAAACATCAGAGTTCTCTAAAGTCCAGAAAGAAGTGAGACAAGGTTGTGTCCTCCCTTGTATATGTTTAATATTTATGCTGAGAATATAGTTGGGAACATTGGAGAAGCCAAGAACACGTAAAACATGATGTTTTCAGCATATGAGATCCCAGAAATCAGATACTTGGATGATCCTGCTCTCGTAGTGGTAACACAAGTTGGGCTAAAAAATGGCATTGTGCAGACAAAAAAATGTTACATTTAAAGAGAAAACAGATAAAGTAGTAAACAAATTTACTACTAGAATCAACACCAGAAATGATCAAATGCTGCAGGAGATCAGATCTGAGCTCAACAAAATCCAATGAGCCTCAACAGCTGCTCTTCAGTGGCTATCCTACCACTGTGGAATAACAGAGAATGAGAGAGTTGATGCTCTGTCCGAAGCAGGTGGTACATTTATAACATCAGATGCAAACACAGAATGCAGTAAAGAATGGTGGAGCGGGAGTGTACATAGAATACCCAAACAACATTAGGGATACAGTCAAAGTACCAACTGGGAAATTCTGTCATATATATGATGCAGAAATACAGGCAATCAAGGTGGCAACTGAGAAACTGTTGAACACCAATGTCGGTCCACAACCTGTAGTATTTCTTACAGATGCACAATCAGCACTCCAAGCACTTAAATTTGAGAAACTGCCAGATCTACAGGCTCTACTGTCTGAACTGAGCAACCAGCGCAAGAATGTCATGCAGTGGATACCTTCTCATTGTGGAATACCAGGAAACAAGAGAGCAGATCAACTGGCAAAGGAGGGTGCTGCAGATGAGCAACCAGATGTGCCAGTTACATACCAACAGAAGATAAGGAAATCAATCAGAAAGCCACCAATAGTAACACCAGACGATTACCATAACATGAACAGACAAGAGCAAACTGTTGTGTTGCGCCTTAAAACAGGACACAACCGACTCCACAGCCACATGTACACAAAAATGAAGATTGGCAACTCAGCCATATGTACATTCGGACAGGCGCCCCAGACAGCAGAGCACATACTGCAAAACTGCCCCGAATATGATATACAGAGAAAATCTCACTGGCCCATAGAAACAACACTGGAAGAGAAACTTTATGGACCTGTGTGTGAACTACAAAAGACAGTGAAGTTTATACAAGAGACAACATTGCAGATATAGACAATATTTTAAAGCGAACGAAAGAAGAAGAAGAAGATCAGATGCAAACTTTACACATCACAGAAGCAAATTATTCATCAATAAACAAGGTTGCTAGAAGACTACAGATATGTCTTTTATAAAAGGATGTTAAAAATTCCATTAGCAGATGACAGGACTAATGCACATGCACTGAGACAAGTCAGTGTACAAAAGAAAGTGTGAATTCTTGTTACATGAACAACATGGCATATGAAGAAAAGATAAACAAAAGAAATAAACAGCTCTCATGAACAGGAAGCTGTAGTCATACATATGCACAGGATCAAGATGCTGAGCAGCGCATGAGCTGCAGTGGTCAGCGACCCATAGCTGACTGCTAGCACCAGGGCCAGCTGACCAGAGCTGCAAAGACCCTTATACACCTCGACGCTGTGATCCTGGATAGCAGACTGGCTAAGGAGAAGGGATCGAAGAAGGAATGCTAACTCGGTACTCAAAAAATGCTTGCTGAAGTCGGATGTGTTGGACTGAAAGGTGCAAATATCGCAGTCAATCTGTAAAGTACGACACAACGCATTCCATTCTCTGGACTACATTCTGCTACCTAAGTCCTTCCAGGGTTTGGTAGCGGGAGATTGAGAACGAACGAAGCCAAAGCCATGTCATATATATCCACTGGTCTGCATGACACTTGAAGGAAGTCCAGAATTATCATCTACTGGCAAACAACAAAAGATGATGGACAACACAATTGCCTGGATCACTCAGGCATTCTGAAGAGAAATGACTGAAGGATCCATTTATGAAATTCTCAAACAACTTGTTTACCCAAGATGAGTCTACTGAGATCTCTGATCAAAATGATTTTACAAAATAAAAAAAGTGGTACCTTGTTTGCTAACATCTCCAGAATGATTGCTTCTACCAACTCATCCATGCCATCCAGAGCTCCAGGTGCAACCTTGTCCATCAACAAGGAGGCTCCTGGTATGATACGAACAATACTTGTTGTGGTTTTTAAACCCGAGAAGCACAGTCTCATCACCTTTTTGAAATAGCTCTGTTGGCAATTGGTAAAAATATATGAAGTGCTTGACAAGTAAAATAAACAGAAAACATGAAATATACAGTGGAAAATGGCTCATAGAACTGACTTCATCGCATCTGGTCGCCCACCAATGTGCTCAGTCCCGACGACAGAGCATCAACTCTGCAGCTCCAAAATTTCTCCTGACTTCATCGTGTACCCATTTACAGCTGGGTCGACTGGAAGAAGTGGTCATTCAAAAAAAAAAGCCACTGGCATGCCTGTCTGTCAAATTGGGCAACATGTGATTAAACCCGATACGTTGGGATTGTGAACCGAGCTGTGAAACTAATAGGCCACTGAATTCCGTCAAACACAAATACAGTGTTTCCTATTATCAGCACACCTACCTACCTACCAGGAATGTCATTAATGCCAGACAATTTTATCAATTGAAACTAAAGAACATAGTCATCCTTTTCATGATTATGGTTTGGCTTCGTTCGTTCTCAATCTCCCGCCACCAAGCTCTGAATGGCTTAAGTAGCAGAATGTAGTCCAGAGAACGGAATGCGTTGTGTTCTAGTTTACAGCTTGACTGCGATATTTGCACCTTTCGGTCCAACACATCCGACTTCAGCAAGCATTTTTTTAGTACCGGGTTAGCATTCCCTCTTCGATCCCTTCTCCTTAGCCAGTTTGCCCTGCTGCAGGCTGTTATCCAGGATCACCGCGTGGAGGTGTAGAAGGGTCTTTGCAGCTCCGGTTTGCTGGCCCTGACGCTAGCAGTCGGCTATGGGCCGCTGACCACTGCAGCTCATGCGCTTTCATGATTATAAACTGTGCAATAGTCACCAGCATCATTTATGTTCTCCCCCACTACTGCAGTCGGTCTCCTAATATAGGAAGCCTACGACAAAGTAAATATATTCTCTTGCAGTGTCACTTTTTTTTTGTACTTAAAAAAATATAAAGGTGCCATACACAACCCTTCCTAGATGTTTTAGTAAGGTGCTGTGAACCAATTCTTTCCTGTCAAATAAGCTATCCTAGGATTCAAAGGCACAAGTCATCCCATAATAGCAAACGATGCTGTGGGAGATGAAGTGTTAACAGACTTTATTGTACAAGGCCACAGCTTGTTTATGAGGTGGGAAGGCCAGTTTCCCTTTGACATTGCATTTTCTTCACTAACAGTAAGCCAGGTCCCATTTACAGCTGGGTTGATTGGAGTGTGTCTGTAATTGGCGGTTAACCTCGTACCTCTGCAGCGAAAAGCTATACCACGATCTACAGAGGGATCTACAACAATGAAGGAGACAAATGATGATTAAAATAAAGAAAGCGAGGAAACAAACTGGAAATAACAAGTCTACCGCCAGTCCATGTGTGTTACTGGAGCCTGACAGGCAAGCAAGGAATTAAAACACTTTAACATGTCAGTCAGCCATGCCATATGAGATGGTTTGACATCTGCAGAAACTGCAAGCCACAGAAACGGAAAAAAAATATGGATATGTCAAACAAAGAAAAATATATCTCCACAATCCAATAACAGAAGAAGATGAGGAATAATGAAGATGTGAAGAGAGTTGGGGTAGATGACATAAGACTTGATCACCTTATGTTCTTAGTTGACCTGTACCTCTATAGGGGCAGATGCCCCAGTGTAGGTCCCAGCTGGTATGAGCCAGGAGGAGGATCTCCTGCTTAGCGGGATAGTCTTGAGTAGCTTATTACTCCGATGTATTAGAACAATTGTTGCGGTGGGTTAACTGATGTGCAAGTTCATCTTAATAGACTCAAGCACTAGAGTAAAGCTTGTTAGGCGCCATCTATGCTGTTCTAAACAAACCACCTAACCATAGCCGGTGCTATGCCATGACACACAGTTAGTCGCCTCTTGTGACATGCTCTATGTGAGGCACTGGTGCTATTCTTGTCCTGGTCCTACACAAAGACGAGGAGACGGCATGGCCTAGTGGTCAAGTGACACGGCTCACAACCAGACGGTGCTGGGTTCAATCCCCATCACAGAACTGGCCGTTACCTCGGGGAAGCAAACCCTTATAAAATGCAGGAGGAAGCAGGCCCTTACATAAAATGCATGCTGAAGTCGAATGTACTGGGCCGACAGGCGCAAAATTTAAAATAACCACAGTGCAACGCACACTGTCTTGTAGAATAGAGAAATAAGGCAAACGCACAAAAAAATATTTTTTTTTAAATACACAAAGACCCAAGCAGACCACTCGGAAGACTTTACGTGCATTTATTAACGATCTATGTTCTGCTGGGAGCAGAAAGGTTTTACCTGAACAGCTCTAACAAAACTTTTAAAAATTTTTTCAATATATTGTAAATTTTAAATAAAATTGTCATTTGTAAACATCTGTCTGTGCCCAATGTATGTGTACACTTTATGGTTGAAATGATAGGGCCTTTACATGCAGCAGGCACAGGAAGATGGCTAACACTGCAGGAATTGCTCTGAATGTAGCAAAGATTATTTTAGCCGCTGCTTTTATTTTAACCATACCCAGCTTGCAGCTGCCACACTCAACTGCTGTAACTCAAAAATTTGCGACCTTTTACAACCAAAAAACCTTCTTAAACATGGTTTTAGTTTTTGGAATTTCAAGTTTTTTTTTATGACACTGCATGATGGTGGTATCTGCACATGCACAATTGACATTTAACTGTAAGGTTATTTTCAATATGTAGACATTTGCAAAGGTTATTATTTTTCAAAGTCCAATCATCATTTATACCAATGAAACTTTAGCTTCACGACCTGACAAGACTATTTAATCAGACAAATGATCACGCATCTGCATTACTAGTGGATATTCAACACACAACTGATTCAGACTTTGACAGATGACAAGAAAAGTATGTGTCCTGTCCTACGACTTTATTCCCATTGCTCAGGTAGCTAAGGTGTTTTTAGGATTCAGACTACGGACAGCTTCACCACTGTTATTGCCACATTGTATGCTGGCTATGTTAGTTTATTTACACCCCCCCCCCCCCCCAACAGAATAGCAACATATGTCTTTCCCAGGATTTAATCCACTACCCTTCTTGTCAGTTGGCAGTCATAGTAACCATAACATCCCAAAATGCCACTTAATACTTCATATTAATATATCATCTTTAATAAGACATTTTCATGTCATAGATAGTTTAATTATGTCTTACGTTTTTATCGTAATTTTAGCTCAATTTGTTCAATGTTAATCTGCTTTATTTTTAATTGATGTACAGATTAAAACAGCGAAATCTAAAAAATTATCCACAACTGAAAACAATTAACACAGGCACAAGAATACAATGTATCTAGGCTATAACCAGGCCTCTGGCTTGGACAAGATAATATGATCAGGAAGAACATTTGGCTAATTATTTTTTTAAAACATGACATGGGATACTTCATGGCTCCGACTGTCACTACAAAGGAAGGGAGTAGTGTACTGTCTATAACAAATGAACATTCAAAGCAGATAAGTGATATCACTAACAGAACATGCAATTCATTTAACTACTGATCATATTAACCATTATTTAAAAAGAAAAAAAATGTATGATTATAAATAGATAATTATCACACCCTTACCTCATTTGTGTTCTTTTTTCTGCCTGTGAGTTTACTTTCATCTTGTGTACCCTTCCAATCGTCGTGTTTACTATCATATGCACATACTCCCCATATACTGTCTGTGTCGAAACTGGTGAGGGGTACCTATTCATAAGTTGACAACCATAAACCATTATTGTATGTTCACTGAAATATGAGGTAGTTTCAAAAAGTTCCATTCCCTTCTGCCACCACACACTTTTGCCAACACTCATACAACTGTGAGAAACATTCCTGGAACCAATTCTTTGACATCTCTCTCAGTTGTTTTGTCACACTGGTGATGAGGTCCTCAGTATACTTGAGTTGTTGCCCTTACAGTGCTGATTTTAGGCATGATAGCAAAAATGAAATCATGCAGTAGGGGACGGCGTGGGGTAGTGGTTAAGTGACACAGCTCACAAACTGAAGGTGGTGGGTTCGCTCCCCATCACAGTACCCGCTTTACTCCAGGGAAGTAAACCCTTAGAAAATGCAGGAGGAAGCACACCTGCAAAAATGTATGCACTGGGCCGACAGGCGCAAAATAAAAACAGTGTAACGCACACCGCCTTAGGGAATTGAGAAATAAGGCAAACGCCAAATAAATTTATGCAATGCCAGGGTAAAAGAATATGAAGGATGTTCCAGGGCAGTCACATTGCATGTTGCGAGTTACTACTTTGCCAGTAGGAATCAATGTGCTGGTACACTGTCATGCAAGAGAACACAATCGTTTGTTCACTATTTTCCTAGCATTTTTTTCTGTGACTGTTCCTAGTCGATGCAGGATATCAGCAAACATGTCCTTCACCATGTGTTTTATTAAACACGATTACTGTCTCTGGGGGTGACTTCCTTAAACACAACACTAAATCTGACCTTCTATAAAGGGCATTTTAAACTTCAACAATCCTACATGCACAACACAAACTTCTGTTTGAGAACACATGTGAAGGTTACATCAGCCATGCCCTTTCATCAAGGTCCCTGTCAACTTATAAAAGTATCATCTCCATAACATAATTCAAACATATGACTCAATTATTCCTGGAACTTGTTGAAGCTACTGCATAGATCAAGCATGTCCATAGCTTCCTTTCAGGCATTTATTATAAATTCTGCCATTGGCTGTCTTCTACACCACAATGTTACACCATCTATCATCATCTTTTTGTGCCCCGTCTTCCGGAGATGTTGCCAATTGCCATAGTGTGTCCAAATCTCAACATGGATCGTCATAGTCAAGGCCATCCAGATTATTTTTATTACTTGGTAATAATTACTTGAAATCGCAAAGGCCGCCGTCCATCGTAGACGATGATGGCATAATTTATTTTGCTAGTGTTATTTTTAGTAAGGATTAACTGCGCTACTTTTTATCCTCACTCTCTCGTCTCGAGCCGCCTGACCCCAGTGGCAAGTCAAGGACAAGACGACTAGGGGGCGACTATGAGATGCAGGGGACTCTTCATCAAGCACCTGTTAAAAAGACGGCGGAGTCCGGAGTCGAACCCACACCACCTGATCACGAGGCTGACGGCTTAACAACTTCGCCACGGAACTCTTGGAATCCCAATTGTGTTGGTATATACAGACAAATTTACTAATTTAAATAAACTAACATATCACCTACGGGATCAAGATGCTGAGCAGTGCATGAGCTGTAGTGGTCAGCGACTCATAGCTGACTGCTAGCGTCAGGGCCAGCGGACCAGAGCTGCCAAGACCCTTCTACACATCCACGCGGTGATCCTGGATAACAGGCTGCAGCAGGGCAGAGTGGCTAAGGAGAAGGGATTGAAGAGGGAATGCTAACCCGGTACTAAAAAAATGCTTGCTGAAGTCGGATGTGTTGTACCGAAAGGTGTAAACTACGACACAGCGCATTGCGTTCACTGGACTACATTCTGCCACTTAAGCCCTTTCAGGGTTTGGTAGCGGGAGATTGAGAACGAACCAAGACAAGACATATCACCTACAAATTAATATGTTCAAAATGTGGTGACAAATCGGATGTGTCGGACCGATAGTTGCAAATATCACAGTCAAGCTGTTAACTATGACATAAGTCATTCCGTTCTCCAGACAACATCCTGTGTTACTTGCAAAGTTATTTTCAGGATTCGGTAGCGGGAGATTTAGAAAAAAGGAAGAAGAACAATGACATACTTTAAAAAATGTACTACTTCAATCGTATTTGTTCTTAAATTCTGAACAGCGAAGGGAGAAAGTGATCCAAATCCGACACTAACAGGTGCACTATTAAAATCTTCTTTAGTTACACTAAAAAATGTGTAATAATAACAAACATTAATAGCTATTAAATATTTTAATAATGATTTTAGTATTCAGCGGATTTATCTTTCCTTACGTGTAGCCTTTTGCTTTGCCTCCTCGTATGTGGCTCTCCATCCTCCTCTTGATCTGTCACCTCACTGTCATCTGTATCACTGTCGCTGAGAATATTAACTGGCTGGCGAACACCCATAGAAGTATACAGAAAGTCTTCAGCTTCAAGACTTGGTGGAATCCAGCCCATAAATCCAGGGACAAATGAACTGGCGATGAGACACTGGAAATAGAAAACAAAAAACAATGAATGTATGCGCAACAGTTTCAGACAATACAAGGTATTGCATGTTTTTCATCCACCACGGGGATGAAGACCATTCTTTCTCTGTTCATTCAGTGTTGGGTTAGTCTATGAGCACAAAGTTGGCTGATGAGACTGATGCAGGTCTGATCAAATCCTGTACGGTATGGGCTGAAAATATTCACATGTTAAATTGTTATTTCAGATGCTTCTGCCTGACACAGCTGCACATTTACGAAAAGATGTGTCACAAGTGGTTTGATCTTGCCCAATAGCTTTCTATGCGTCAGAGATTGTGTGTATCTTTCAAGTGCTTATTTTTGTCTTCAAGATGTGTCTCAAGTGGTTTGATCTTGCGCAACAGCTTTCTATGCATCAGAGATTTGTGTGTATCTTTCAAGTGCTTATTTTTGTCTTCAAGATGTGTCTCAAGTGGTTTGATCTTGCGCAACAGCTTTCTATGCATCAGAGATTTGTGTGTATCTTTCAAGTGCTTATTTTTGTCTTCAAGATGTGTCTCAAGTGGTTTGATCTTGCGCAACAGCTTTCTATGCGTCAGAGATTGTGTGTATCTTTCAAGTGCTTATTTTTGTCTTCAAGATGTGTCACAAGTGGTTTGATCTTGCCCAACAGCTTTCTATGGTGGTTTGATCTTGCCCAACAGCTTTCTATGGTGGTTTGATCTTGCCCAACAGCTGTCTATGGTGGTTTGATCTTGCCCAACAGCTGTCTATGGTGGTTTGATCTTGCCCAACAGCTTTCTATGCGTCAGAGATTGTGTGTATCTTTCAAGTGCTTATTTTGGTCTCCATTGGGAGCATTTACTCTTCTGCATCTCAGCATAAAATGTAATATTTTTGGCATGTGAATCTGTGAGTGCATGAGAATAGTATTAATGTTATCAGCTGTGTCAATAACAGAGGTATCTGATATTCTGTCTTGCCATTTGATGTTCAACACCCTTCTGAGACAGGCTGAGTGGAAGTAGTTCAGCTTCTTTATGTGGCGCCTGTACACAGTCCATGTTTCACATGCATACATCAGCACTGGAAGCACAGCTGCTCTATATACACCTTCAGCTTTCTCAGTAAACTAATGTCACTTTAATGCCAAACGTTGGTGCATAGTTTGTCAAATGTGCTTCTGGTTTTGGAGATCCTGATGTTGACCTTATCATCCGTGGCGACATGCTGAGATAGTATACTACCAAGTTACAGGAATCTGTTCACAACTTTGTTTGTCTTCATTTACCTTAATGATTGGCTCAGTATAACTTTTGGAAGGAGCTGGTTCATCCATGATTTCTGTTTTCGGAGAATCTATCCATACTTTTCTGCAGATCAGCATTGAGGGTACAGCTGTGAGCACAGAGAAGATCTCTAATGAATCGTAATTTTAGCTTTGTTTTGGGCTTTAAGCCTCCAAACAATTTCCCATCAATCTGATGTCTTTTATCAATTCGTCGGTCCCAGTTACAGAAAGCATCAGTAGGCATGGCAGAGAAGATGATTCTGAACAAAGTTGGTGTGAGTTAATATCCTTCTTCTTTAACTTCATTTGTGACAGAAAAGGACTCCAATAGCTGACAATTTTCTTGAACTTTAGCCTGCATTCCATCATGCAGTTGCTGCACTATTGTGATAAATTATTTGAGTAGCTGTATTGTGTTATGATCTTCCATAGACCCTCTCTACTGACCATGCTGAATGCCTTTGTCAACTCAATAAAAGATGCATTCAAGTCACAGTGTTGTTCTTGGCAGTTTTCTTGTAGCTATCTTGCAGTAAACATCATATCAGAGGTTCCCCGTTCTTTCTCTGGAGTCTAAATTGACTTTCAGGTAGAAGACCTTCTTTGAGATGAATCAATAGGATTCTGGTGAATATCTTGACTCTGCTTGATAGTAGAGAGAGGATTCGGTGGTTGTTACAGGCTTAGCGTTGATACAGATTGACTTATTTTTGAGATCTTGCAGGATGGTTTCTTCTTCTTCTTCTTCGTAGGCAGTCAGACATCAACCTTTATTTTTTCGAAAAAAGCAGCGGTCATCCTGAGGCTGTCAAGACTGCCATAGAGCTTGTCTAGTGTTGCCACTGATGATGGCCACATCTGCTCTCTCTGATCCTCGTATGTCTGGCAATTTTGCAGCAAATGCTCAGCTGTCATTTTCCCGGTACCACACGAGCATTCGTCAGTGCCACCTATCTTCAATTTGTTGAATAGGCGTTACCTAAGTCTATTGTGGCCAGTGCGAAGTCTGAAGACCACGACCTGCTCTGGTAATAGGCATCGTTTTTTGACAGGATGGTTTCATTCTGTCACATTTGTTCCGAGGATCATGTAAAGTTCTTATGTTAGAGCTGTAACACAATCTTTATAGATCACAACAGGGATTGAAATGGAGCCAAGGGCTTTTCTACTAGACAGTTGAAAAATTGGTTTTATGACCTTCTCCAGAGTTGGTATATCATCCTGTGGTTCGATTAGCAGGCAGTTGACGGTTTTGGCATTAATAGATGATGGTTGGTTCAGAATATTATCAAAATGTTGTTCTCACAGGAGGACCATTTTATTTTTGTCTGTAATCAGTGTTTTCCCCATCTGCATTAAGGAAGAGTAATGAGCCTGATGATGCTGGACCACAGACCACTTTGAGTGCATGGTAAACATTTTTCATGTTATGGCTGTCAACAAAAACGTGGGTCTCATCTGCTTTATTACTTAGTTATGAGTTCCACATCTGGCATAGTTTATTTTGGGTGATTCTACACAAGTTACTGAAAACATCTATCTTGGATTGGACTATGGATCATTTATATAGGTTTTGTAGAGATGGTGTTTGTTGACATACGTCTTTTTTATGTCATCTGACCAGTCATTTTGCTTTTTCGTAAAGGGGCCAAGGATCTCGGTAGCAGTGTTGTAGATCTATTTCCTTAGGGCTGCCCAATTTGTTTCCATACTTCTGCAGATTAAAGAGATTGACTAGAGATGGTCTTCAAGTATGTCAGCAAATGACTGATTTTCATGTTCCGTAGCTTGGTGACATATTGCCTTTTTTTGTGTTTTCTTTCCTTGAGCGAACCTGGCTAGTTTGATGTAAATACAAAGCTTAGACACAATGAGAAGTTGGTCAGTTCCACATTCAGCACCACACATGGACTTGGCCATGCAGACATCTTGCCTGTCCTTTTTTTTGACAATTACATAGTCAACCAAGTGCCAATACTTGGAGCGAGTGTACATCCAGAAGGTCATGTAGCAGGTAGGAAGTTGAAAAATTGTGCGTTGAGGGCATGGAAGCCATGTTCTGTGCAAGTCTGGAGGAGAAGAAGTCCATTGCTGGTAAAGTGACCTAACATATATTTTCCAATGATGCCATTCCAAGAGATCTCATCTGAGCCTAAGCTTGAAGTTGCCAAGAATGATGAGTTTATCAGCTTTAGGAACTGATGCAACTAATAGAAGACAGTGTAAGTCTTCTTCGCCGTTCGTTCTCAAACTCCCTCTACGAAACCCTGCAAATAGCAAGATGTAGTCCGTAAAACAGAATGCGGTGTGTCATAGTTTACAGGTTGACTGCGATATTTGCACCTTTTGGTCCTATACATCCGACTTCTGCAGGCATTTTTGGGTTCCGGGTTAACCTTCCCTCTTCTATCACCTTTCCTTAGCCAGTGTGCTAAGTTGCAGACTGTTGTCACTGTGTGGTGGTGTAGAAGGGTTTTGGCAGCTCTGGTTCACTGGACGATGCTACCAGTCAGCTTTGGGACGCTGACCGCTGCAGCTCATGCACTGCTCAGCATCTTCATCACAACAGTGTAAGTGAAATACTCAAGAAATGCAGAATAGCAACAGCACTGATGACATATCCATCACACGAAAGAAAACTACACCTCTCTATGACATCTAATGACACATGTGGATAGGGGTAGAAGAACACACACACTTGTAGGACAACAAAGAGACAAAAATAAAGGCCACTGAGAGTATCAGATGTTCCTAAAGCATACTGCTTGTAAAAGTGACCACAAAACTGCCATAGCTTAGCAGAGAAGCTGGGGACAGTGAAAGCAGTTTCGTCATTAACCTAAATTACATGCAAAATAGTCTAGAAGCCAAGTTAATTAAATCTTTGGGATCAAGATGCTGAGCAGCGCATGAGCTGCAGTGGTCAGCGACCCATAGCTGTCTGCTAGCATCAGGATAGCGAACCAAAGCTGCCAAGACCCTTCTACACCTCCACACGGTGATCCTGGATAACAGGCTGCAGCAGGGCAGAATGGCTAAGGAGAAGCGATCGAAGAGGGAATGCTAACCCGGTACTCAAAAAATGCTTGCTGAAGTCGGATGTGTTGGACCGAAAGGTGCAAATATCACAGTCAAGCTGTAAACTATGACAACACATTCCGTTCTCTGGACTACATTCTGCTACTTAAGCCCTTTTAGAGCTTGGTAGCAGGAGATTGAGAACGAACGAAGCCAAGCCAATTAAATCTTTAAAGCAAGCTCAGGATATTTAAGAGATAAATCTTCACTTGCAATAGGATTTGAAACTGAATGCTGAAAAACTGCAAGCACAACTGTAACAACACACACTCTAATGTTTTTACACACAAAAGTTTCTTCTCAACATCTCATAAGAAGGATGCAAAACAGACATCTGCCTGCAATAGTCAATCCCTGGTGATTTTAAATGTTTTCCGAATTGCAGAGTAGCACAAATTTTTTTTTGTGTTGAAAATTAACCTTTTTGTTTGAACTTGAACAATTCTATAATGTACGGAGTTAGATTAAATCCAACCATTCTCCATTAATCATAGCATTGATGTCAATTATCTGTCCATCAATCTTTTTATGATTTTCTTGTTCACAAATTAATTATTCGCATTGCCATTGTTTTGCTTTGCACTGACGTATCACGAGCAAAGTCATCCCTATTGCTAAATAAGAAATCCGTTCTTCACTTCATATCATGATTTAAATTGTCAAGTATCTTTTTCCTTTGCCATCCCATTTCTTTTCAGCAACTGCTTAATGTGTTGTATCTTTTCTATTCTCATATGCTCACAGAATGTACAGTTATTTTCTTTATAGTTTTGTTAACAACCACAAGTGCAACAAAATGTATGATCACTGTCACACTATCTTCTGTTTGTCAGAAACCTTACCTATAATTAACTGCACAAAATAAAAAGACTTACTTCAATGAAATGTATGATCACTGTCACACTACCTTCTGTTTGTCAGAAACCTTACCTATAATTACCTGCACAAAATAAAAAGACTTACTTCAATGAAATGTATGATCACTGTCACACTACCTTCTGTTTGTCAGAAACCTTACCTATAATTACCTGCACAAAATAAAAAGACTTACTTCAATGAAATGTATGATCACTGTCACACTATCTTCTGTTTGTCAGAAACCTTACCTATAATTACCTGCACAAAATAAAAAGACTTACTTCAATGAAATGTATGATCACTGTCACACTATCTTCTGTTTGTCAGAAACCTTACCTATAATTACCTGCACAAAATAAAAAAACTTACTTCAACGAAATGTTCCTTGGAATGAAAGTCTGTGACAAGAACATTCCCTAATCCATTTAGTGTTGTCATGGAAACATGGAGACGATTTTTTAATCGTCTATGTACATCATCAGATAGATTACGATTTAAGAGATCTTTGAGTATGAGTGCCAAATCCACTGATTCTTTGTTGCGAACTGTCTTGGCTACTTTCAAAAGAAGTCTCGTCATTTGACCTAAGTTAAAAAAAAAAGGGACACTAGTAACATGTGTATGGCTTCAAGTTGTTGTTGTTCAAAGCTATTAGCGATGAGTTAACTCTGGATGTTTCTTTGGCAGCAGGTTGCTTTTCCTCTTCATACGTCCTTAGGCATACTTACAGTGTAAATCAACTCACAAGGAAGGATCAGAGAACCATTTTCCGACTAAGAACCCAACAAACCCCACTTAACAAGCACCTGAACAGAATCCAACCACAACATACTCCTGAGTGCCAGCTGTGTACACACTAATATGAAACTGTTGATCATCATCTCTTTGAGTGCTCGATTCTCAACGATTTTTAGGAAAATGATTTCCTCCGTGGCCAGATACATTGAGCACTTTGTATGGCACTAGACAACAGCTGATGAACATGTGCAGATAACATTTCATGGCATTAGGTTGAAGGGCAAGAGCCTGGATGCTGCTGGATGCATAACACCAACAACATAACAACAACAAGAAGGTGGACTGTAGTCGTTCTGACTGTAGTGCAATGTGAGTAAGTTCATCACTATGGGGATCACAGTGTCAATCCCCACCTTGCTGGCCAGACTGCTGTGATAGCCTCTTTCCAGGAGTACGAATAAGGGCGCGAGGTGTGGTTTTATCTTACCCTGATTACTCCAAGTTAAATACTTAATTAAAATAATGCATTCAACATGTCAATAGCTGTTGTTTCAATAACTCTTAGGTTTTTTTTTAAACTTTCAGAGAACATAAGTTTTTCAACCTGGTTTATTCTTGTATCATTATATGGTTTACTATTTCGGACATAGAAAGCTGCTTCATTTGACATATGAACTGCTTCTTGTGTCTCTCAGTGCGGTAGAGGTCCTACTCTAGTGTCATACAAAATGCTTCTCAGAAACCATCTGACTTAAGCATAGCATTTTTGGATACCAGGTTAGACTTCCTTCTTCAATCCCTTCTTCTTAGTCAGTCTGGCCTGTTATCCAGGAGTCTTGGGATCTCTGGGTCGCTGGCCCCGATGCTAGCAGTCGCTTTGGGTCACTGATCGTTACAGTTCATCACCAGCATATCTAAGATGATTAATTTTTCCTCCAATGTCTCAAAGATGTTAAGCAACCATGGTATTTCTTTGATACTTTGGAAGATCTGTTTACGTATTGATCAGGAGTCCGTTAGCTATGACCCATTGATCAGATTCAGCTTGCCAGCCAAAAATGATTAGTCTGCAATCCAAAAACTAAATATAATATCCCTCAACCTGCAGTGATCTAAACAAACAATTCAAGTGTGTATGTTACACCTAATGTAGAATTAACCGTAATAAGTTGTATAAATATATCCATAAATAACTAGATATACAATAATGTCAGTAATGGCCGAGACACTTATATTTTATCATTACTAAGTTTATTTGTTAGCTATACAAAAATTTGGACCATCATCCCCTCGTTAAGATATTCTCAGACTCCTGTCAGTATCCTACAGCAAATGACAAAGAGTGTGGGTATCGATGGTTGCAGAAGCCTACACTGGTATATTCTCCTGCTACTTCCTTTCAGCCATGAGCACACTCTTTGGAAATTTAATAACATTCTGTTGCAGTTGCTACACTGCCTATCGTTCCTTGTCTGCCAGTTTGAATCATTTCCCTCATCCGCTGCACATATGCTCCTCTTGCAATCTGAACAGGACAACCAGAGTAGGTATCGAACTGTTTCATCAGGATGAGAGCAATGTCTGCACAAGGGCAGTTGCTGGTGATTTATCTGATTCAGGTGACTATTGACTCTGGTATGTCCTGTTTGGAACTGAAAGATGAGACTTTGATCTCTTCTATGTAGTTTATTTATGTCATCATTACTTTTTGGCTGTGACATTTCGCTAATACACTGTGACCTGTTGTCCCGTCGCCCACCTATTCCTCCAGATTTCCTGGGTATTATTCTTAATAATTCGTTTTACTGTGTGGTTACTGCAGGGTCTATCCAATTGTTGTTTCGAGGCTCCTATTTTTGCCATCTTGTTCCCTAATAGCCCACTTATGTCCAGGGATCCATTGCAAGGTGATGATGTTGTTGATCGCCCTCCCCACTAAGAATATCTCCTTTTCTGTGTATGGTTTGTTCTTCAATGCCTCCAAAACCAAAATCAAAAAGTCCATCGTCAACAATTCGCCCAAGTCAAGCTGATAAGTTACTGTAGATGCTTTCTGACACCTAGTCTCGATTTCCCTATCAATCCTACCATCTGCCAAATAAATACTGCCCAAATACTTGAACTCATGGGCCTGTTGAATATATATATATATACTATATACCATAGTCCACCTGGTAATAAGCCTTGCTCAGTCCAAGGGTCACAGAAACTGTTGCACACTTGCTTGAACAAGAAGCACTTGTAAATATCACAAGTAAGGGATGTATTTGATTATTGTCTCCAGTAAGTATTTGGCATTAATTTAACTTTGCAATAGCCCTTTCCCAATGTGTTTATTGTATGCAGTAGAGTCCCACCATTTGAACACCTGCTCATACGAGCGTCTTCAATTATTACCAAGAATTTTTGCATATGAAAGCTAGTTCTCTCCTAGAAACAATTTCTGAGTATGATTTTTAAACCAACCAGTTAGTTTTCCATCAGTTTAAAATTCATGCATGACACAGTTCCTTGAAATTGTCTATCTGCACGGCAAACTACATCACATTCTTTTTTCATGAAGCAATACCCACATTGGTCTCATTCCCATTTACCCTTCATATCCAGAGATGTCATTATCAGCCCCTGTAACCTGCCGACGATGGATGTGTTGGACCGAAAGATGCAAATATCGCAGTCAAGCTGTAAACTAGCGACACAATGCATTCCGTTCTCCGGACTACATCCTGCTACTTGCAAAGCCATGTTCAGGAATTGGTAGCAGGGATTGAGAACAAACGCAGTAGAAGAAGCCCCTGTAAAAATGATTATCAAATTCCCCTACCCAAAAAGAAAGAAATATTGACATTCACGCAATTTTTCTTTGAGAATAAGGATGAATTTAAGACTGGTGACATTATACAAGACATTAATCACTATCATTCTATACATTCATCTTTCATTTTTGCAGGAACAAACTTTTTTAATTAAAGGCAAGATATTTACAAAATTGTAATTTATGTTTATTCTTATTTAGCTTTTGCACGTAATTTCAAATTTATATATATATTGCTTACTTTGCTTTTTCTATCAACCAAAATGTTTTTGTAAGGTATTTTTTCAAAACAAACAAAATTCCGCTTTACAAACAAATTGGCTTTATTAATAAATTCTGATCCCTATCAGAGTATCTGTATAAGCAGAGTACTACTGTACCTGAGATATGCTGTTGACACAATATAAGAATTGTTGGCTGAAAATGAGCAAGAGTTGCAGAAACTGGTGGAGACAGCCAACAACAGAAGTAATGATTATTTGGACATTAACATTAGGAAAACAAAGACTGATAATTATCAAAACAGACATGAAGTATACAGTGAACAGGGAGATACTGGAACAAGCAAACAGTTACTTGTAACTAGGACAGATAATAGTTTTGTTGGTTGTCCATCCAAAGCAATGATGGTGACATCATCAGATGGTTCTTTTGTTTTGATGATGCAACTTGCACTGTATTTGGATTATAGTGAGGAAGAAACTGCACTGTGTCATAAACTTGCACTCTTGTCCTGAGCTACCTTGGACCAGTGGCAAAATGCTAAGTTGAGATGCTTAGAGGTAAGTCAGGATGCAAGCATTTTGGTCTTATCTCTCTTGAAACTTCAGAGATTCAATCACCCATCATTTCCGTACATTGCTGGATGAGTGTCTTACCTCTCAACTACAGATACCCAGATAATAGCAAGTCATGTGATGGTAGATGTGAAAGAAAAGTGACGAAGAAAATAGTAATGGCCCAAAATACATTTAACAAAATGAAAACTATATTGACATGCAGGCAAATAACAAACTATAAATGAATCTGGCAAAGATGGCGCCATAACTGGCTGCAAGTCTACATTTCTCTACTGTTTTGGATCATTATGGATGCCGCCAGACCAAGGATTTGCCTGGAATTCACACTAGTCAATGACTTACACTTGTGTTCACGGAAACGTGGTGTTGTTTTCCGTCGGGACTTGTTATTTCGTTCTTTTTTTGTGATTTCTTCCATCCGTTTATCCTGGTCTGGACGCCGTCTGAATGGAACTACACTTATACCTGTGTCGTATTTCACGGGTTAGTTCTGCCGGTTCACCTTCACGAATTTGGCGTGTGGGAATTTTAGATGCTACTATGATGAGCTGAAAACAGCTGGGGAGAGATGCCAGACTCCCTCACACGCTGAGTGTTGTCCATACGACCTCTTGTGGTTATCGAAAAGGCATGACAAACTGTGTTAGATGCCTTCCAACCTTTCTACCCTGCGGGTTACATGTTTACGGAAAGGCTTCGGTGGTAACCCTGAGGCAAAATCTGCATCCTATGCTATCTCCAGTCGTCTCGATGAATGTCTTGCCACTGGCAAAAGGTATCTTAGGCTCTGTGAGTGAGGTTGACAAAAGGCGCAGTTTCTTCCTCACTTTAATCCAAATCACTGCGCAAGTCACCCATTTCAGCGGACACAGCAAGAGATACGACTGTCCACACGGCTGAACAAAGAGAGTGGTCTTCATCACTTGTGATGGACAACTATTATACAACTATTAAATGAATCACTTGGTGAGGAACAAACAGTTGGAAGACAAAAATTGAGTCCCTTGAAATGTGGATAGAAGAATGGGTGACATTTCGTGGAAACTAAAACAAACAAATGAAGAAGTCATGATTAGGCAGAGGAAGTGAAAGCCTGAAAGACACAAATTATATCAAATATTGTGGACATATAAATTGATGCAATACACTTAAAGTGTAAACAATAGAGGAGACTGGAAAGGTTGAGGGCAGGCAGGCAAGAGGTAGATAGCGCTGTAAATCCTGAGTGGTCTGCCGGGATCTTTGTATAAGACACAGAACGAGCTGATGCAGTGGTGGGACGCGCTTTGGTGACGAGAGACAATGTTGAGTTGAAAAGGGCAGTCATGGACAGTTTACAGAATGATGAAGAGACAGAGGGTCGCGAAAATACATATGTGCAGAGGATGATAGATTTAGGAGTAATTAAGGGAGAAGGAAGAATGTGTGTTATGTGTGGAAAGATCCGAAGAACACGAAATCAACACCTGACTGGGACTCTGAGTATATATGATAGGCTGACTGCTTGGACGGAGATCGGAGCACTTATGGGAATGCCCCCTGTGTGATGTTGGTTCCTAGAATCAAGTAAAGACAAGAATAGCACCACAGAGATCATATCGTAAGAGGGGCCTAACTCAGTAACTGTGTGGCATGGCATAACACTGGTCATGGTTAGGTGGTTTGTTAAGAGCAGCACAGATGGCACCTAACAGGCTGTGGGTCTACTTTGCTCTAGTGTTTGAGTCTTCTAAGAAAGACTGACACATAGGTTAACCACCCTCCAAGAAACTGCGTTGCTTCTTACAACTGCCAACTTATTTGGCTGTATTAAGTTTCTTGACAGGTGTGCCGTACGGTAGGTTACCATTACTTTCCCTAAGTAGAAGAGCGATCTCACACCCAGAAAAATAACCCCAGTCTGCCAAACTGGACACGAGCGTGATTCCAACCGGGATTGTCAAAGGAAGGCCATGCAGATATAAAGACATTAAGTTAAGTTGGGGGCCAACATCAAGAGATGGAGTATTAATTGTCTGACAGAGTGTACGATCAAGGCAAGAAACAGAGAATGTTGGAGGTCCATTGTAGCCAACCTTCGATGCGGAGACGACAAATTTTACATCGTCACTGTACGCGTGTATCTATTTTTAGTTTCCCTGTGTATCTAAGTGTGACCGTGAACTTTAACCCAATTATCATCCGTCTAACCGACATTCCGCCAATGGCGCGATGAACACCCGTATTTCCACCAATCAGAACAGTTTGTCATCGAGGATGGAGGTCATAGATCGCCTGATAGACCGGGTTTTGTGGTATCAATCAGTTATGACATATGGACTCATACAATAATACTTTATAGTTTACAAATATTATTTTCAATAATTATATTAGGTGATAGTTAAGAGTGAACAGTAATAATGATACATCTCTTCAGAATGCCATTGAGCTACAATTTAAGGTTAAAAATAATCATTATACAACATAATTAGTCAGATACGGTAGTTAATTTAGGTCAGCAAATAATAATATAATTATTATAAATTATATCACTTCAACCTAACTTAACAGCGCTAATAAGCCCTGACGAAACTTACATAGACACAGCTTCTAGAGCAAGATGATGTAATTGTAATTGGAACTGGTTGAATACAGACTCTGCAGAGCCTTCTACACCAGTATAAACTAATAAAGACGTTAAGTTAAGTATAATTAATATATACAACAAAAACAGAGCAGAAGAACTCACCAAAGTCCATGCCACTTAGTAATGTCGTTGCTACAAGTGCCCCTGCACTGGCACCACCCCACAAGATTTCCTTTCTGTTGCAAACATCTGTGTGATCTCGCAAACAAATAGCCACACCAATATGATATACTCCCAAAAATCCACAACCAGAAAACGAAAAACTTGGAACTATATTGTTTGTTGGCTGGTCTACTGAATCGCTGGATTCTTCGCTCGTCATGACTGAGCTGAATCCTGAAGTGAAAATCTACCTAACTTGAACTTGTCTTCACTCTTCTTCTTACGTCTTAAGCAATACTCAGTGAACACCAAATGAGAATGCTGGTGTTAACTGTTTATCACTCAAACTATTAGTAAAATATATAATCCCGAATTGTATAGTTCACACAGTTACAATAACAGCAGAGTATCACATTCACAGATTTTCAGCTAGTGACATATATTTTCATCACATCTGCTCGCCGACGTCTGAATAACAAACTGCTCCCTCGAACAGCCGAGACCTCATCGTATGTGTCAGGTGACATTATTATGATTTTCTCAATCGCTCATTGGTCAAATCTTATGTGACGATCACGGGGCCCTGAAAAGGAATATATTTCTGTTTCCGTTTTTTGGCCACATTAAAATCTTTCATAACGTAAACTTAAAGTTTTTATTCTGATTTAAAAGACTACATTGTCTGTATACAACCAGTTTATTGGAGGGCGGTTAACCGATGTGTGAGTCTATGGTAATAGACTCAAATATTAGATCAAAGTAGACCCGCAGCCTGTTAGGCATCATCTATGCTGTTCGTCTTAACCAAACACCTAACCATGGCCAGTGTTACGCCATGTTACACAGTCGCCTCTTGCGATATACTCTTTGTGGGACAGTGGTGCCATTCTTAAATGTGTCGTACACAAAGACTCCGGCAAACCATTCGGAAGCTATGCCTACTACATAACACATACGTCTTCAATCGTTTAAAATGAAATACCAGAACTTATATGTATATGACGGAGAGAGGAGACTAATGTCTGGACAGGTAAAACATACTGATCGGATATGTTAGTCAGGGCATGCAAAATATACTGGCCAAGGCCCCCACCTCACTCTCCACGCAGGTCTCCATGGAAACGGGCTGTTTTCATGGCAGCCTGGCTAACTAGATGGGGATCGACGTGATTTCCGTAAGTAATCAGCGAAACGCAGAAAAAGACAAGCACGTCACAACCGCCTGAAGTACCACGGTCCACCCTCATCAGCACACTCGGAATGTGAGGAAAGCAGCTGCAACCCGCCATTTAGCGCCGTTTTCAATGCACACAAAAGAGTAATATTACTCATTGTGGGCATTCATCATCATATGCAGATGACAGTTATCCTCTCAAAGAGGAACTAGAACAACTTATCCTATCTGTTAAACAACATAGCGAAGATCAACACTTCTACCTGAACATCAGTAAAACCAAGATAATGACCGACAACAACAAAAACAGACCTAAGGTTTTTCTAGAAAAATGAGGAAATTGAAAATGTCACTAGTTTGGAAATTCTCGGTTCCATTATCACCAACAATGGAGATAGTCGAGAGAAATAGGGAAAATAATGGTCACGAGAGTACAGATGTTAAATAGATAAGAATCGTATGGCAGAACACAAAGACCAAACAAATAGATTAGAATCGTGTGGCAGAACACGAAAACCCAACAAATAGATTAGAATCGTATGGCTGAACACACACACCCAACAAATAGATTAGAATCGTATGGCTGAACACACACACACCCAACAAATAGAATCGAATCGTGTGGCAGAACACGAACACCCAACAAAAAAAGAAACAAATAAGGACATGCAGCTTTCCTGTGACAACGTAGGGGATGCGAAACATGAGCAATTCCACAAACACTCAAGATGAAAATTGTATCTTTCGAGCCTGCTAGATGAAAGTTCTCAGAGTATGAAAAAAACAAAACAAAGGCGTCATAAAAGAGCTGAGAATGGATCAAAATGGGCTGGAAATCCAGATTAAATTTAGGAAACTAAAATACTTTGGCGACGTCAAACACCATCATAGTCTGAAAAATGAGACAGCGACAGACCGAGGAGAATGACACACGAGATCCATGATATTCTGAAGATGATAGAAGAGAGAATTCTAGTCTCACATGGCGCCTACGATTAGAGCGACGTTCTTTAAAGGACATGCTAGAGTGTGTGTGTGTGTGTGTGTGCGCGTGCGTGTGTGTGTGTGTGTACCTCACGGATGGCAAGCTACTCAATTCCAGAAGAATGAAGGCCAAAACCAAAGTGGCTGGCGACATAATCAGTGAACTTGTGTTCGCTGACGGCTGCGCTATGAACAGCAACTCTGAAATGAACATGCAGGTGGGAATGGAACGGTTCTCTGCGGCATGCGAAAATTTTGGTCTGACCATAAATGCCAAGAAAACAGAGGTCATGTACCAATCACCACCAGACATCCCGTACACAAAACCAAAGACTACAGTCAGCGGACAGACGCTGAATGTCGTAGATAAATTCATATATCTGGGCAGCACGATGTCAAGGTCTGTCAGCTTCGATGATGAGATGGCAGCAGAATAGTAAGGGCCAGCATATCATTTGTTAGAATGCGCTCGATGGCGTGGGAACGTCGTGGTATCAGCGTCAAGATCAAACTCAAAGTCTACCGTGCCACCATCATTCCAACCCTACTCTACGCCTGCGAAAGCTGGACATGCAAGGAGGTTAAACCACTTTGACACAGGTGGCATGGGGCGAATATTACACATTCGATTGCAAGATCGTGTCACTGACATCGAGGTTCTTTCGAGGGCTGACATGCCCGGCATCCACGCACTGCTAGAAAAAGCAGAACTAGGATGGTGCGAGAAAGGGCGCTCAATGAAACTTTTTAAAGACAGTCTGAGGGACTAACTGAAAAGTTGACAGATAGATATCATCACATGGGAATGGCTTGCGCAAAACAGATGTAACTGGAGAAGCGCAGTCAAAGCGAGCGTAGCTAGCAGCGAGGACCACCGTGTTGTGAAAGCCAAGGGCAGACGTGAGACCCGGAAATCACCAGTAGCTGGAACACCATCACCTTCTACTGACCTCGTGTACTCGTTATGCAGCAGATTTTTCGTGCTCGCATTGGCCTGTTCAGCCACATGCGCACCCACACTCAACATGGAAATCTGTGACAAGGATGATGTCGGCGGTCATCATCGACAACGATGGACAGCTATTATATATGTATGTATTGGATGGATAGACCATGGTCTATCTACAGTAGGCTGTGCGATGACCATGTCAAGACTCCTTTAAATATGATGCCATCTGGTGTGTACAGACATTGCCCTTTACAACTTTCTGTCCAGGTGTTGTTTTCCTGTTGTCTTACTGTTGTCTTACTGTTTGGTATCCATAAAACGAGGACATTTTATGACGTAAATACGAGGAAAAAAGAGGACCCGTTAATCGCTCTTCTACCCTGGGATGTAGAGATGATGTAGACTTGTAGATCTGCTGTTTGCCTGGTTCTAGTCTAGTCTCCGGTCTCGTATAGCTCCACAGGAAGTACCGAATTCTTCTTCTTCTTCTTCTTCTTCTTCTTCTTCTTCTTCGTTCTCAATCTCCCGCTATCAAACCCTGAAAGGGCTTAAGTAGCAGAATTTAGCACAGAGAACGGAATGCGTTGTGTCGTAGTTTACAGCTTGGCTGCGATACTTGCACCTTTCGGTCCAACACATCCGACTTCAGCAAGCATTTTTTGAGTACCGGGTAAACATTCCCTCTTCGATCACTTCTCCTTAGCCAGCCTGCCCTGCTGCAGCCTGTTATCCAGGATCACCGCGTGGAGGTGTAGAAGGGTCTTGGCAGCTCTGGTTCGCTGGCCCTGACGCTAGCAGTCATCTATGGGTCGCTGACCACTGCAGCTCATGCGCTGCTCAGCATCTTGATGCCAGAGGTGATTTAATACAGGTTTATAAAATAATCAATGGAAAGGATAGATTAGCCTATAAAAAATGTTTTTCTTCAAAACACAACCACCAACAAGAACAAGAGGGCACAGTCACAAACTAATTAAAGAACGGTTCAGATTAGATACTAGGAAATATTTTTTTAGTCAGAGAGTGCTGAATGCTTGGAATGCATTGCCACAGTAGATAGTGGAGGCAGGGACAGTTAATGCATTTAAGAATAGATTGGATGTGCGTAGCTTTTAGAGCAGGGTAATGTAAATGTAACTGGTTGTATACAGAGTCTTCTAAGCCAGTATACAGACGTTAAGTGAAGTTATGATGTAGAAAATTGTTTATGTTATGTCTGCCGACCGATATTCCTGGAAATACTCAATCTCTTAATATGTATTCCATGTACAGATAGAGAGAGGGAGAGGTAGAGAGAGAGAGAGAGAGAGAAAGAGAGAGCCTGACTATGTGATAGCACACAAGAGATATATCAAAACATTTCAACTCGCTGTGGAGTACATGTCTTCAACAAATACACGCAAAAGTCAAACTGTCCAAGGCCATCTGTTCCAGCTCTGTTCACGCTTTCCCTATAGATAATCTTTATGTTTGTCTCGAGATATCAGCTCCGTGTGTGTTTTACAGTTGATTAATACCAATTACACTGTGATTCAAGGGCGTATACAAGAGGGACATGAAGTCATGCGACATCCCATCCGAGGGCTGGGAAGAAATTGCTCAGGATCGAGTTGTCTGGAGACAGTCTGTTGGAGGGTGCATAGTGGCTGCTGATGCTCGTAGAGGTCTTCTGGCTGCAGATAAAAGAGAAAGACTGAAGAGATCAAGGAACAGCGGAACAGCCAGGCAAGCCAGCCTCCTCAGCAAGGTTGTACGATCTGTGGCAGGGACTGTCACTCGCGGATCGGCCTTTACAGCCATAGCAGACAGTGTCGAAAGATAGGAGACAGAGTTGGACAAAACTTACAGGGCGCCACACGTATAGTCTATTGAGACTGAGACGCCTATGATGGAATACCAATTATCGAGCCAGCGCGTAGTAAAGTTATGGAATTATAAATCGTACGAGAGAGAGAGAGAGAGAGAGAGAGAGAAGAGAGAGAGAGAGAGAGAGAAGCAGTGCTTGATTTAGGTATAGGCAACAAGCTACGCTACAGTTTATGACCTCACAATCATCAGAGGCCCCAACACATTTCAAGGGAGCGGGCTTTTAAAATTGAATATGTACTGAATTAAATGTACTGCTATTAAATAATTAAATGGCATATTTGTTTTTTAAGTTTTGTTACAATTTTCTGGTGCTATTTTTTGCACTGGATATACTTGAGAGAGGTATAAGAAAGACATACAAGAGAGAGGTATGCAAGAGACTGATATGAGAAACAGACTATGCAGAGTCTTCTAAACCAGTATAAAGACGTTAAATTAAGAGACAAATATAAAAGAAATAGTAGAAAAGATAAAAGAGAGTATGTAATAGAGAGTTAAAAGAGAGAGACTGGTGGATAGATAGATAGATAGATAGATAGATAGATAGATAGATAGATAGATAGATAGATAGATAGATAGATAGAGAGAAAGAGATGTTTATTTTGGTAGGGTTTACACACTTGAGAAACGAGAAGCCGACACATTTTTATAAGCCAAGGGAAGTCACTATTGTTCACATTTTGCGACAACTATCAATGGCGGAGTAGGAAATGTGGTTTTGATTTGAACGATAGTTTCTAACACTTTGATGTAACTTTGCAAGTTTTGTATGCTGCAATTTACTTTGAAACTAAAAGAGCACATTTATTCTACCTTTATAGCTTAGAAAGAGCACATACTAATTTACTTCGTCTACTGTGGCACAGAATCTTACATGCATAAAGCATCATAGTAGTTATTTAGTAATTAATAATATAATGTAAAAGTGATAAAAGTGTAATACTAAATTAACTAAATAGTAAATTAATGAGTAAATTTTAGTAACTAAAATTAATAAATAGTTAGTGACTAGTAAGTAAATAAATTGCCCATCGCAAGCGAAGCTGGCGACATCATCAGAAGATGTAACTTGCGCTGAATTTGGATTATAGTGAGAAAGATGCTGCTCTGGACATCAAATGATCAATGATTCAATCTCACTTTCTGGTCCTGAGTTAGTAGCAAGACATACAATCTTCTTCTTCTTCTGCGTACGCTGTCAGACGTCAACCTAGACATACAATCAAGACGACTGGAAGTAGCTCGTTGCAGACATTCAGGCCATACAATCCCTGAGACCAGGGGTCGCTTGAAACTTGTGGGAGTTGATCGTCCACCGTTTCCTTGACGATTTGAGAGGCAAATGTCGCAAATCTCAACATCAGCAGCCCCCATGCTTAGACTATAAGATGCTGCTGATGACCAGCGGCCACATCTGTAGGTCTAGGTGAGGGACCATTAACCCATGGCTGAGGGGAGATTCCGGTCATGGCAGGCAATGAAAATGGGCGCAGTTTCCAAGTAGGTCATGGACACCAACCAAGGACAGTGCGCAATCTGTAGTGACGTCCTATCCAACGTGTATTTTATAACACATGAAGAACAGATCGTGTTTTCTCAAAATTCCGCGGAAAATTACACACACAGGCTTCCTGTGAATAGGGTAGGACGTGCTAGAAAATGTTCACCACACAACACTGCACTCCATACATTAATTGGAACGAACAAAGCACATGAAAATCGCAGACCAAGAGAGCAGCTGTTGCTTGGTAGCCATCTTACTAGAAGTGTCTAGTGACTACTAGTAGTCTAGTACTACTAGTAGTTAGTAAATGACAGTGATGATTGATAATAATCATTTGATAGTCAACAAATTGAACAATCATCAATGGTTTTTTAAGTTTTTACAATGAAAGCCTTTGCAAAGCCTTTTCAGGGCTTGGTAGCGGAAGATTGAGAAAGAATGAAGAAAAAGGGACCAAGGACGTATTTGAGAATATTATTCTAACAAGACATATGCATCACATGACTGTACTTGAATGTTATAAGGACAGACAGTTGGGAAAAGAATTAGTTTGAAACACCACAAGACATGCTTATTATAATGATGGTAACAGAACAAGAAAGTTAGTTAGATGTCATCAGCAGGCTAGTCAGTCCGGAAGTTCCCTAGTCCCATGGTTGCATCCTCCCTTGCGATAGTTCTGCAGTCTCTCTGGATCCACACCGCTTCCTTATGCCGCTAAATTTCCACATAATCGCCTATAACAAGAGTCTATTATTGTTCATCTGAAGCACATCCTGGTGTACTCCCAATGTTTCTTCCTGATGACATTAGAAACATAATTTTGGTTGGAGTGTAATCGAACTTGCTCAGTAGTCATGAATTCTTTCCAGCCAATGCGCAATAGACATCTAAGACATTTATTTTCAAATACATTCTATTTTCAAAGATCTTGTCATTTTCCAGCTTTCACAACCATATGTAAGCATTGAGATGACATGAGGGTTAAGTAACCTAAGCTTGATAAATCTCAATAGTTAGATTTAAAAAAAAGTAAGTTTGTGCTTAAAAAAGCAAAATAGACGTGTTTTATTCCACCCATAGTATATGACTGCGAGGTATGTGTCCTAAGAAAAAGCACATAAATAGAATCTTCGCAATGGTGCAAAAAACATTGACACTCTCTACAGGACCAAATTCACAACATAGAAATCAGGCGCCAAACCGTCTTAAAGGACTTCGTAGATACTGTATTGTTAAGAAAATGCAAATGTGCCAGGTATGTGGTGCGTATGCCTGACAACAGATGGATGCAGAAAGTTAAGCCCTCGTGAGTCTACAACTTTAAGGGCCTACTTGGACTTTCACCAATGGCAGAGAGAGATGATCTGAGTAAAGCCCTTGGTCCAACCTTGGACTCGAAGGCAAAAAACTGAAATAAGTTTAAACAAGATTTGGCTATCTGGCATCATATAATTGGTATGCCTGATTGAACATCAGGATGTGATCAAGATGATGAGCTGCAGCGACCCATAGCTGCCTGCTAGCATCGGGGACAGGGAACTAGAGCTACCAATACCCTTCTACACCTTCATTCGGTGATCCTGGATAACATGCTGGCAAAAGAGCAGACTGACTAAGGAGAAGGGATCAAAGACGAAAGGTTAACCTGGTACTAAAAAATGGCTACTGTGTCAAACCGACACACGCAAATATCGCAGTCAAGCTGTAAACTATGACGCAACGCATGCCGTTCTCTGGGCAGCATCCTGCTACTTGCAAAGATCTTGTCAGGACTTAGTAGCAGGAGATTAGGAACGAACAAAAAAGAAGAAGAAGAACACCAGGATTACAGATGTTGAACAAATAGAGGATTTGGAAACAAGATATTTTCAACATTACATACACGCTCAGATGTCTTTATATTTTTTGTCTTGTTCTAAATGTATATATGTTCAACAAAGTTTGTTGTGTTGTAAGTTAATGACTTTTTTTCAATATTCTGTATTACCACAAGTAATTACTTTCCTTTCCCAGAGTTTGATGTTTAGCTCAGATGCTGTTGAAAAGGATATAGTTTTGGAGCTTTGAAGATATAACTTCAGTTCCTCTGAAATGAGTGACACAAATCATGGTATGTGAAGTGTTTTTTGTTAGTTATCTTGAATATAGAATAACATTTGATTTCTTTAAAAATTCATTTGTAACGTGATATAGTACAGGTAGGTCTCGATTAGTGTGAATAATGAGTCCTATGAGGTGGTTGCAGTATTCAAAGATATGGTAATTTATTACAGCTCAATAGAAATAACTACATTTCCAACAAATGTTGACCAATATTATATCTAAACAGCATTGCTGCGTGGTGGTAGCTTGTTACGTGGCCAAACCATTTTAGTTGCAGTCTTTTGATGTAGTCTAATACTGGCGTTATTCCCACTAGTCTCCTGATATCATTTCTGATCATGAATCTTCTTGTTACACCCAATATTTTTTGCAGACATTTCATTTCTGCTGTTACGATGTGTCGTTTTTCATTTGATGTTAGTGTCCAATTTTGACATTGATAGCAAAGTGTCAGGACTAAAATCGTGTTGTATAAAGCTCTTTTGGTAGTTATTGTCACGTGCTTGCAATTAAGTATTGGAATATTTTCCATTGCATGTCATAAGTTATAATTTTGCCAGAACTCTGTTAAGGAAATAGCACCGTGTTCTATAGTTTTAGCAATTGTCTGTTTAAAATCCTGCAGGAAACTCAATAACCTCAACTGTGCATAAACTAGCCTAGAGGTAGCTGAATATGGGTTTACATTAGACGTAACCTGGTTTCATTATACATTTCACCAGGATTAACGTCCACCAAAAGAGCTGCTCTATTTTGAACCCCAAAATGGGGGATGGCGTGGGTTAGTGGTTAAGTGGCACGGCTCACAACCAAATTATGCTGGGTTCGATACCCATCACAGCACCAGCCGTTACTCCAGGGAAGCAAACTCTTAGAAAATGCAGGACAAAGCAGACCCTTACATAAAATGAATGCTAAAGTTGGATGCACTGAGTCGACAGGCGCAAAATAAAAAAAACCGCAGTGCAACGCACACCCCTTGGGGAATAGAGAAATGAGGTGAACGCACACACCAAAAAAAAAAAAAAACTCAAACATTGTGAGAGAGCAAGCTGTGGGCAGCGGAAAAGGTACAAGAACATGCTTAAGAGATCACTGATCCAGTGCGGTATTAACCACGATGACTGGGAAGGAATCTGCACCAATCGCAAAGACTGGCGCAGCACTGTTGCTGAGGGTGTTCAGAGATGTGAGGCATCAAGAATAGATGAGACTATCCAGAGGCGATTGCTCCGCAACAAGTCAACTCATATGAACCCTTCTTCAACCCTGGTGGAAAGAGGTGTTTTACTTCCCTGTACAAAGTACAACAGATAATTCAAGGCTCAGATTGGCTTATTTAGCCATCTTCAAACTCATGCGAACGGTGAATGCTGACAAAGTGGACCTCATCAATTATGATGGATGAACAACACATTTCACCATAACCAAATATCGCATGAATCGTGACATAGCTAAATATATCAAATATATAAAGGGGGGGGGGATGTGTGTGTCTGAAGATGCAGCAGCTCAATGAATGAGCTGACCAAGACGCTATGTTACCTCAGAGTGGCGGACCTAGAAACAGGCTACACTAGTGTACTCTGGCTAAGAGAATATAGGTCGCAATGGGAAGGCAAAACTCGGGTACCCAAAGCAGCCAGCGAAAAGGTTGTATTAGGCTGAAAGGCGCAGATATTGCAGCCTTGCTGTAAACTGTGACACAATGTCACAGCATATTTTTGAGGACGAATGCAGAAGAAGCATAAGAAACAGACTGTGCATTTGAATATTTTGGATGTAGGCTTTACAAAGTTGTAGTTAATCTTCCTATCATTAGGTAAACATCTTGACATTTCTTAGTATCTTCTTAGTTACGTTCTTTATTGTGTGCAGTTAACTGTTATAAAAGTATATTTCATATGTGCTTGAATATATATATATATATCTGTTAATATATACCAGATACTTCACCTGGCAAGAACTACTTTCTTGAACATGATCAAGATGGAGTGAAAGAAGTAGATTCTGAAACGTTGGGAAATCCAACCCCTCCACCGAATGTAGATTTAGACAAACTGCGTGGTGACCGCATTGGAGACACTGTCTATAGTGGAAAGTGGTGCATACAGACAGTCATGAAGCTCATGCAAGTAAGCCATGTTAGAATATACATGTTAGATTTTTGGACCTTAATGAAGTAGTGTGGTATAAACCTCGCTTGGTTAGTTGGATATCAACTGCCCTGATGGAAAGAACAGTTGCACTTCGCATGGGATCTTGGACATCAGAACCAGGGCAGATATGTCCAGGACTGCTTCAAGGGTCTCTGCTCTCACCTATGCTGTTCAACATCTTCACAGTGGCAAACATTCTACCAACAGGGACAGGGCGAACATTAACATTTGCAGATGGCATCCTGACATACAGGCAAGAGTTGGTCAAAGACATCCTGGAAACATTACACGCTATCTCACAGTGGTGTGAGGACTTCAGTTCCAATATCAATTTGAGCAAAGCCTGTATGGTGTGGTAATCTTTGAACAATTTTATAGTAATGACTGAACTCCCAGACATCACATTTGTGGTATGCACTATTGACAAGTGCGACAGGTTGAAATATCTCGGAGTGACGTTTCTTCTTCTTCGTTCGTTCTCAATCTCCCACTACCAAACCCTGAAAGGGCTTAAGTAGCAGAATGTAGTCAAGAGAACGGAATGCGTTGTGTCGTAGTTTACAGCTTGGCTGCGATATTTGCACCTTTCGGTCCAACACATCCGACTAAAGCAAGCATTTTTTGAGTACCGGGTTAGCATTCCCTCTTCGATCCCTTCTCCTTAGCCAGTCTGCCCTGCTGCAGCCTGTTATCCAGGATAACCGCGTGGAGGTGTAGAAGGGTCTTGGCAGCTATGGTTCGCTGGCCCTGACGCTAGCAGTCAGCTATGGGTCACTGACCACTGCAGCATCTTGATCCCGGAGTGACGTTTGATCACAGTCTCTCCTATAATTCCCATGTTGACCAGCCCGTACGAAGATGTAAGCAAGGGTTAGGAGCACTCAAGACTATGGAACAACGTGTTCTGTTCATCCTATTTCATCAGGTTGTACTATCGGTTATCGATCGATTACGGACTGGGCATCCTCACACTATCAAAAACACAGTGTGAAAGGTTGGAATGCATCCAGAATGAAGGTTTGCTACTGTTTCTGGGTTGCATTAGAGATTCCCTGATTGTGATGATGCGGTACATGCTGGGAGTGTTATCGGTGACATCCAGACATAAACTGGCGAAGGCCCAAAGCATAAAGGAATATCACTACAGACACTCCGGCACCCTCTGTTCAGTAGTATCTCACACATCAAGAATCAAGAGAAGGTTGTCATGGATGGCACAGGAAAGAAAATAATTGGACAAGTCAACTCAGTTGAGGCCAAGGGGGAAGAATGGGTCCATACTGGTGATAGAATGACAGAGTGTCATCTTAACCTTAGGCAAGAAATGCAGAGAATGAGGCAACGGGAGAGCACAGCTTGAGGTGAATCAGCTAATTGGTTTGGCTTGGCTTTGTTCGTTTTCAATCTCCCGCTATCAAACTCTAACAAGGGTGGCTTAAGTAGCAGAATGTAGTCCAGAGAACGGAATGGGTTGTGTCGTAGTTTACAGATTGACTGCGATATTAGCACTTTTCGGTCCAACACATCCGACTTCAGCATGCTTTTTTTGAGTACCGAGATAGCATTCCCTCTTCAATCCCTTCTCCTTAGCCAGTCTGTCCTGCTGCAGCCTGTTATCCAGGATCACCGCGTGGAGGTGTAGAAAGGTCTTGGCGGCTCTGGTTCGCTGGCCCTGACGCTAGCAGTCAGCTGCAGTGGTCAGCGATCCATGCGCTCAGCTGATAACTGAGAACACTCAGGATAGTGATGCTGTCATATACACCGATGGATCTGTGCTGAGCAGCGGGACATCAGACTGGATGTTCTCAGCTAGAGTGAGAGGACAGGTCGTTGCTGAGTGGAGTGGGACATACAGGTCAATAACCTGCAGTTTGTGAATGGAGATGAAAGCAGTGACCTCAGCGTTAAGATGGCTGAGACCCCTTTAACAAGGGCAATCACCATGACTGACGCACAGGCCGTACTTCAGAAGGTACAGAAGAGATGGATGAGATACTAAGCAGCTGTCAGGCCACAGACTTCCAGGGGTTGACATGGATCTACTGTCCTGGTCATGCTGGGGTTCAGGCCAACGAAAGAGCTTACATCCTGACTTCACAAGCTCCAATCATGGGCACGTTAGTGATGGGTAAGAGTGACATTTTGAAATCAATCTTCTTCTTCGTTCATTCTCAATCTCCTGCTACCAAAACCTGAAAATGGCTTTGTAAGTAATAGGATGTAGTCCGGAGAACGGAATGCATTGTGTCATGGTTTACAGCTTGACTGCGATATTTGCACCTTTTGGTCTGACACATCCGACTTCAGCAGGCATTTTTGAGTGCCGGATTGCCTTCCCTCTTCAATCCCTTCTACTTAGCCAGTCTGCTCTATTGCAGCTTGTTATTCAAGATGATAATGTGGAGGTGTAGAAGGGTCTTGTCGGCTCTGGTTCGCAAGCCCTGATGCTAGCAGTCAACTATGAGTCGTTGACCGCTGCAGCTCATGCGTTGCTCAGTGTCTTGATCCCAAAATCAATCAATGACCGTCTGTTTGATAAGGACACCAAAATAGATGAATTAGCAATCCACAGACTGCAATGTTTCTACAACATATGAGGTTCGAGTGGGGCGCATGAGAGGACAGAGCAGGAGAGTGTGCAACCAGTGATCTACAGGGACCATCAGCACCTAGACCCTGCACCATTTGCTGAGAGAGGGAGGTCGATTCTTAAAAATTGAAACAGAATTTACAAATAACACATTCTGAATATTACCTGACATTTTTTAATATAGTCCATTTGTTAACGTAAGTAAATTTGTACTCATAAATTTAGACATTTAAAAGTGTTATGTTTTTTCCAGCACTTTGTATGTGTGTGCCATAGTAAGTTGTTGTTTGTAATGTTTAGCTCGTCAGTGCTACAGTTGCAGTGTTTTTTTGCCATTCTGCTTTATAGATATCAGACTTTTTTAAAAGAGAAATGGCCAATTGCTGATTTAACCCTCTAGTTTCCACATTTTCAAAATTACATCACAAATATTTCGATTTACCCATTTTTGAGTACACAAGTTGTCTTGTTGTAAATCCATGAAATTGCCACAAAGTACTGATAGTGTTCCTAACCAGATCGACTTATCTGTTAGTTTCCACTACAAACATATTTATGACATCTTCCTAAACAAACAAACAGACCTACCTCAGAAAAATCAGTTACAACAACTTAGCTTCATCACAATCAATAATGGAATCTTCTTCTTCTGCGTACACAGCAATAATGGAATAACCTTTCAAATCCAGGGGAAACAGAATACAAAATTCTTTAAAAATTGTTTAAAGTTGATTTAGCCATCTTATTGTTTTCAAGACTTGTTTTAAATTTAGCCCTTTTTTATAGCAAAAACCGGGGTTAACATAACAAATACACAGACAATGTCCCAGCGAATTTTGTTGCCAATGGTTCAGTTGAAGTTAACTTTCAGAATGTTTTTTGTTCTTTTCATTGACTGGGGAACCTAGAGCTGCAATTATCAATCACTTCTGATTTAACCAGCAAAAGATACTTGATTCATATTTTATGGAGAATCTTACTCCCTTTCATAAGCAACAATTTGTGAGAAGTTAATTTGTATTTTTTTCTCCTGCTGACTGGCACAATGTAACTGAATTGCCATTCTATTAACCTTGCTCTGCATCTAATGTTTGAAGGATATCTGCTTGTACTTGAACACTTTATTTGGGATCAAGATGCTGAGCAGCTCATGAGCTGCAGTGGTCAGCGACCCATAGCTGACTGCTAGCGTCAGGGCCAGCAAACCATAGCTGCCAAGACCCTTCTACACCTCCATACGGTGATCCTGGATAACAGGCTGCAGCAGGGCAGACTGGCTAAGGAGAAATTATCGAAGAGGGAATGCTAACCCGGTACTAAAAAAATGCTTGCTAAGTCGGATGTGTTGGATCGAAAGGTGCAAATATCACAGTCAAGCTGTAAACTACGACACAACGCATTCCGTTTTCTGGACTATATTCTGCCACTTAAGCCCTTTCAGTGTTTGGTAGCGGGAGATTGAGAATGAACAAAGCTAAGCCAAGTCCATCCTATTGTATGGCAATGTAACGTGGGGAACAAAGAAAACTTCCGATGAAAAATGTCCAAGCTTTCATTAATGGATGCTTGCGTCGAATAGAAGGAATAAAATGTTAGGATAAAGTAACTAACATGGAACTGTGGTAATGAACCAAACAGATGTTAGTGGAACTTGACTTAAGGAGAAGGTGCTGGATAGGACTTACATTATGGAAAACAGCTGATGATATTACAAGGCAGTTATTATTCTGGAATTACCAAGACGAAAAATAGAGGCAGACCTAAACACCCACGGAGAAGATAACTTGTGAAAAACATAAAAGAATGAACGAAGCCAAGTTTCCAAGGAATAGAAAAAAATGAACAATTTGTAATAGAACCAACTTCATTGCATCTGGGTGTCCCATATATGTGATATGTACTCACTTTCTTTCATTGCTGAAAGTGCCTACAACAGAGCACAAATTCTGCAACCATTTGCCACTGGAAGAAACGGTCATACCATGGAAAAAAAACCTACAATATGTCCTGTCTGTCAAACTGAGCACGGGGTGGTGTGAATCTGGTACATGAGCTTAAGATGCAGTACAGTCAATGAACAGACATCAGCCAGCTTACTCATAGCTGGCCGCTTGCACCAGTCAACGAACCAGAGCTGACCAAGACCCTATTCTGCCTTCAAGTGGCGGCCCTGAAAACAGGCTGCACTAGTGTAGTTTGGCTCAGAATATATGGATGGCAGTGGGAAGGCAAACCTAGTACCCAAAACAAGCCAGCTGAAACCAGATGTGTTAGGCTGAAAACACAGATCACACAATCTGGCTGTAAACTACAACAAAACTTCTTTTCAGGACGAAAGCCGAAGAAAAGGAAAAAATTACCTATTATGTTTGATTGTAAATCAAGTTCGACTAGGCTACACCTTCCCCTTTTCCTCTTGTAATAGTTTTTGAATAGTGATATTAACTGCCAAACTGGACACTGTGGGGATCAAACCCGGTGCATTGCGATTGTGAAAACCGAGCGAGTTTCACCCCTAGGCCACGCAGCCTCCCAACTGATGTGTACAAATGATTATATTTGTGATATTAACTGATGTATACAAATGATTATATTTGTGATATTAATTTATGTGTACAAATGATTATATTTGTGATATTAACTGATGTGTACAAATGATTATATTAGAAGATAACATGTACAATTTCAGAGCAATGTGGTTATGAAGACTGAAGCTACAGCTGGCATTGAGGAAAAGGCCGTTGTGGTGGATATGGAGGAGGAGCTGCAAAATGAGGTTGGGTCCTTGTGGGACATGACTATCAATGTGGTAGGTGTTCCCATGACGAAAGACTGAGAATAAGAAAATAAAATGAGGTTGGGTCCTTGTGGGACATGGACTATCAATGTGGTAGGTGTTCCCATGACGAAAGACTGAGAATAAGAAAATAAAATGAGGTTGTGTCCTTCTGGGACATGACTATCAATGTGGTAGGTGTTCCCATGACGATAGACTGAGAATAAGAAAATAAAATGAGGTTGGGTCCTTGTGGGACATGGACTATCAATGTGGTAGGTGTTCCCATGACGAAAGACTGAGAATAATAAAATAAAATGAGGTTGGGTCCTTCTGGGACATGACTATCAATGTGGTAGGTGTTCCCATGACGAAAGACTGAGAATAAGAAAATAAAATGAGGTTGGGTCCTTGTGGGACATGGACTATCAATGTGGTAGGTGTTCCCATGACGAAAGACTGAGAATAAGAAAAAAAATGAGGTTGGGTCCTTCTGGGACATGACTATCAATGTGGTAGGTGTTCCCATGATGATAGACTGAGAATAAGAAAATAAAATGAGGTTGGGTCCTTCTGGGACATGACTATCAATGTGGTCGGTGTTCCCACGACGAAAGACTGAGAATAAGAAAATAAAATGAGGTTGGGTCCTTGTGGGACATGACTATCAATGTGGTAGGTGTTCCCATGACGAAAGACTGAGAATAAGAAAATAAAATGAGGTTGGGTCCTTGTGGGACATGACTATCAATGTGGTAGGTGTTCCCATGATGAAAGACTGAGAATAAGAAAATAAAATGAGGTTGGGTCCTTCTGGGACATGACTATCAATGTGGTCGGTGTTCCCACGACGAAAGACTGAGAATAAGAAAATAAAATGAGGTTGGGTCCTTGTGGGACATGACTATCAATGTGGTAGGTGTTCCCATGACGAAAGACTGAGAATAAGAAAATAAAATGAGGTTGGGTCCTTGTGGGACATGACTATCAATGTGGTAGGTGTTCCCATGATGATAGACTGAGAATAAGAAAATAAAATGAGGTTGGGTCCTTCTGGGACATGACTATCAATGTGGTAGGTGTTCCCATGACGAAAGACTGAGAATAAGAAAATCAGAATTATTGTCGCAGGCAAAAGATTTGTTGAGAATTCTGTAGGTACTAAGGACGTTTCAGAAATTCATTGCGGACAATATTTGAAAGATCGTTTCTGACATAAGTATATAACAATAATAATAGTTGCCCATCACAAGTAAAGATGGGGACAGCATCAGATGTTCTGTGAAATGTGATCTCCTATCACTGTAAAGTCCAATCCTGGTACGGCAGACTCTACTGCACTTAGGTGACATCAGTGTTGAAAAATACACCAGTTTTCCAAGTATTGATTGTAAGACCGAAATTTCTGCACACCGTCATGATGGACTGCATATCTTGTTCTGAGCAAGTGTTCAGGGTTTTGCCAGTAGTAGTGCCATGTACAGCATTGGTTTGTTGTGCTTCAATCTAGGCACTAACTGGGTTTGTCCCCACTATCTGCCTTAGTGTGGTGTTGCGGATTCGGTCACGGATTGTTTTTCTGGCTGCACTTCTCACAAAGCACATCTCACAGCTCTGGATCTTACTCTTATGTGTTTCTAGTTGTTGTTGTTTCGAATGCCCACAATGAGTTGGTTACTCTTATATGTGCCCTGAAAAAGACGTTAAGGGACGGGTTGCAGTAGCTTTCCTCTCATCCCAAGCGCGCTGATGAAGGTGAACCGGGGTCCTTCAGGTGGTTGTGATATGCTTGGCGTCATTTGTGTGTTGTTCACTACTACAGAGATCACGTCCAACCTCACCTTGTCAGCCAGGCTGTTGTCCTCGACAACAGCCTGTTTCCAGGACAACCAACGAGGAGGTCAGGTTGGGGTCTTGGCCAGTATATTTCTCCTGGCCCTGGCTAACATTCTCTGAGTGTGTTTTGCCTGACCAGACGTTAGTCTCATCGTCCCATGTGTTTTTAGTAAGGACCAAGATTGACATTGGTAATATAATATAGGAATAAATAGTGCATTTATCAGTTTTCTCTTAATTGAAAGAAGCACTATAGGGTGTTTCAAAATCAGTGCTATTTTATAGTGGACACAATTCGCCATCTGAATTCTATGTGCAATCTCTATTGTTGTGTGTAGAGACATAAATTAATAAAGAACTTGTTATTGTTTTTGTTGTGAGTGTTTTAGTTTCTGAGATACAAGAAGATGAAGGTGATAGTGTTGAAAAACATATAAACACCTGCTTTTGGAATTCCTTACTTGACAAATTTCTTTTGAAGTTCAATAGTAGACGGATAATCAATGTTTGCGAGTTCGGCATATCTGTTAGTTTCCACTTTAAACGTATTTATTATATCTACATAAACAATCTAAACAGATCCACCTCAGAAATCTGTTGCAAAAACTTAACTCTCAATGTGAATCTTCAAATCCAAGTAAAAAACAGAAGAAATCATTTCCAAATGTCTAATACAAATGTCAAAATGGCCATTTTGTTCAACTGAACAGGACGGAGGTGGAACTCTCTACAATTAAAAGAGCAGTATTTTCAGCCGATAATAGCCCAGTTTATGATTAAAAAGCTTTGAAAAATGTCCGCCGTGAAACGTCGAATAAAAGCGACAGACAGGTTTTGTTACCAATGGTTACATAAAAGTTAATCTGCAGGCACAACTATGATTTGCCAGAGCACTTCAATATGATGGTAGCAAAGACCTTGGTCAGGTCAACAAAAACTACAAGTCACAATGCTGTTCTTGACATTTACTCTGGAGTTGATGTGTTGCATTATATGATGTTGACAGTCTCACAACCCGCTGAAAAACCAAACTGACTCTCTGGGAGTAAGCTCTGTTTAAGATGACTAGTTAGGTGGTTGAGCAGGACTTGGGTCAGAATTTTGCCCTTGATTGACAGGAGAGTGATTCCCATGTGGTTAGGGATCAAGATGCTGAGCAGCACACGAGCCGCAGCGAACCAGAGCTGCCAAAACCCTTCTACACCTCCACGCGGTAATCCTGGATAACAGACTGCAACAGAGCAGACTGGCTAAGGAGAAGGGATCGTAGAGGGAATGCTAACCCGGTACTAAAAAAATGCTTGCTGAAGTCGGATGTGTTGGGCCAAAAGGTGCACATGTCGCAGTCAAGCTGTAAACTATGACATAACGCATTCCGTTCTCTGGACTACAGTCTGCTACTTAAGCCCTTTTCAGGGTTTGGTAGCGGGGGATTGAGAATGAACGAAGCCAAGCCAGCCATTCCGATGTGGTTATTCCAGGAGTGATGATTGCCATTTTGGTTGTATAAGTGGACAACAGAGGCATCTTTCAGGTTCCGAGGTATCTGGTCACCATCCCAAATTGAATGAGATAGATCTGTCAGCCATTGAAGCAGGATGAGATCTCTTCCTTTGTCAACTTCAACAGGAAGAGCGTTTGACCAGTGGGCCTAGCCGATAGACATTTTGCCGATTGTTTTCATGACCTCATCAATGTGTGGAGAAATGTCGAGCCTTGTGACATTAAAACTATGGCTTGCTCGCTGATGTCCGACGGATGGTTGAGGATTTCACTGAAATGCACCGCCTCATGCTCAGTAATCTGGCCCATGTGCTACCCATTAGTGTCCTGCCGTCAGTATTGTTGACAGATGATGAGTAATTGGATTGGGATCATAGACTGCTTTCAGTGCATAATAGACCGCTTTTGGTCAATTGTTTCTGCATTTTTCTGGATCTCATCTGCTCTGTGGCTGAGCCATACGTCTCAACATAACATCTTTATCCTGTAGCAATCCAATGTCCGATCTCTTTGAACCAGCTCGGCCTGCAAAAACGGTGTGCGGAAAAAAAAATTTTTGTTGTTGAACGGAGTCACTCCTGACAGCCATTTTTTACTGCTGAGTACGTCCTCCATATATACACGATATTTTGCCGGTTAAAGTATCGTGTGTTCGATTACAAATGGCTTTTGAACAGTTTTAATTTTGTATACGCCGTTTGGAGCAAGCCGACTTTTTGCGAAAGGGGAAGTAGGTTGTTGAGAAAGATTTTTATCGCGTAGATCTGTTTATTTTGTTTGTTTAAATGAAAGAACTACGTTTGAATTGGAAACTAACAGTTGTGTAGATATTGTAAACACAGTATCGATACGTTGTTGTGGTTTCCATGGTTTTCTATCGAAGCGACTAGGCCTAGTGGTCGAGTCCAAATTTTTTCCGAGATTTTCATAAATTTTCAACTTTATCTTTTTAAATCTCAAAAACTAACAAACATACAACAAAAACAATAACACCCACATGTTCGTTATGCTATTGTGTATCTACACGCCAGAAAATCATATTTATTGACAAACAAACATAAAAGTTACAAATTTTGAAAGACGACTACCACAGCGACTAATTAAGAAAATTAATTAGGTCAAATTTTTTTCAAAAATATATTGGAGTGCGTAAGGTTATAGTCGTTTAGAAGACTGTACAGAATCTGAATACAACCAGTTTCTTTTTAATTAACTTGATCTAAAAATACCTATTCTTATATGCATTAATTGACCTTGCCTCCACTATTTCCTGTGGCAATGCATTCCAAGCATTCACCCCTCTGACTAATAAAATATTTCCTGGTATCTAATCTAGACCTGTCTTTAATTAAATTGTGGCTGTGCCCTCTTGTTCTTGTAGGCGGCTGTATTTTGAAGAACAAAATTGTTATAGTCTAATTTTCCTTTCTGTCGAATATCTTATAAACCTATATTAAGTCACCTCAAATTCTTCTCTTTTCTAGACACTAGGCTGGTTTTCCTCTTTCCTCATAACTACAATTCTGGAATCTCACTACCAGTTTTTTGTCTTAATGTTTTATACTGGTTTAGAAGATCCAACCAGTTTCTTTTACATTTCCTTGATCTAAAAACTACGCTCATCCAATCTATTCTTGGATGCATTAATTGATCTTCCCTCCATTATTTGCATTTAAAAAATCTGATTCTGGACTATAAAATAGAAGGCAATCAAAATACATTGACCACATTTTAAAGATAATATTTAGCTTAGAAATTAAAACAACTTGATAAACTTGTGCTGTCAGAGTGATACATTTGTATTTTGTATTTTAGGATGTGTGCATGTACCTTCATTCTGTCGGTGCTGTGGAGAGCATTTGTCATATCATCACTAATTCTCAGTGTCCAAGGGCAACAGTAAGATGTTTCTTTTTTGTCAGCTTGTTTCATTTTCATTTCTAGCTCATATGATGTATTCTAGTATGTTCATTTATAGCACACCTTAGGTTGGTGAGTAGTTGATTTGTTTATAACAGTTTGTCAAAGATTGAGGAAGCAAAACCCAAATTGAAGACATGACAGCATATCAAGAGATAAAAGCAATTTTTTTTTGGGGCGTTCACCTATTTCTCTATTCCCCAAGGCGGGTGGTTTTTATTTTGCGCCTGTAGGCCTAGTGCATCTGACTTCAGCATGCATTTTATGAAAGGGTCTGCTTCCTCCTGCATTTTCTAAGGGTTTGCTTCCCCGGGGTAATGGTCGGTACTGTGATCGCCTTATTTCTCTAATCTCCAAGGCGGTGTGCGTTGCACTGTGGTTTTTATTTTGCGCCTGATGGCCCAGTGCATCCAACTTCGGCATGTATTTTATGTAAGGTCTGCTTCCTCCTGCATTTTCTAAGGGTTTGCTTCCCCGGGATAACGGCCGGTGCTGTGATGGGGATCGAACCCAGCACCTTCTGGTTGTGAGCCATGTCACTTAACCACTAGCCCAGGATGTTGCGTCAGGTTCAGGCACAGTATACTGAACAAAACCACTATCTCGCTTCCATGTAGCGTTATCTAGAAACGGGCTGTTTTCAAGCAGGTCTGACTGATAAGATGTTGATCAACGTAATTACTGTAGTAGTGAGCGTTACGCGGATGAATCCAAGCATAGTACAACCGCCTAGAGGACCACAGTCCACCTTCATTAGGATGCTCTGGGACTGCGTGGCCTAGTGTTTAAGTGACACGGCTCACAACCAGAAGGTGCTGGGTTCGATCCCCATCACAGCACCGGCTGTTATCCCGGGGAAGCAAACCCATAGAAAATGCAGGAGGAAGCAGACCGTTACATAAAATACATGCTGAAGTTGGATGCACTGGGCCGACAGGCGCAAAATAAAAACCACAGTGCAACGCACACCGCCTTGGGGAATAGAGAAATAAGGCGAACGCAAAAAAAAAAATTAAAAAAAAATAAATTTTGATGCTCAGGGTGTGAGGAAAGCTACAACAACCCGTCACTTAGCGCTCTTTTCAGGGCACACAAAAAAGTAAACATACTAATTGTGGTCATTCAACAAATAACTTCTTCGACATTCGTTCTGAAAAAGAGGTTGTGTCGTAATTTACAACGAGGCCGAGATATCTGCACCTTTCGGCCTGACACATCCTATTTCAGCTGGCGTTTTGAAGAAATGGGTTTGCCTTCTCACTGCGATGCTTATCTCTTGGCCAGACCACACTAGTGGCGCGTGCAGCCTGTTTCCAGGGCTGTCATGTTGAGGCGAAATAGGGTCGTGGTCAGCTATGGTTCGCTGACCATGATGCAAGCAGCCAGCTAGGAGTCATTGGCTGCTGTCAGCTCATGCACTGCTGCATCTTGGTCCCTGATAGAAATTAACTTCAGAGACAAATGGAACACCTAGAGTCTGAAATGGCTGTTGTTTACTATAAGGAAACAAAATGATTCAAGATGGAGATACATGTAAGGAAATATTCCCCCACATTGATTTAGCCGCAGGTACCTTTACCCAATTAACAAACATCTGGAAATCAAAATCACCAAACAGGGCCGTTAAAGGCTTGAACAAAATACATGAACTGAAAAGAGTGGCGTCGCACAGATCAAACTGGAGAGCACTGGTTTCTGCCTTACTCGTGGTATTTGACACTTAAAGAACATAGATAGATAGATACTGTTTATTTGCTAAGAAATCAAGGGACAAGAACAGACCACTGCAGAAAGAAATATCATTTGTTCAACAAACTAAAAATCTTACGCTCCAAATCTATCAGCTCCATGAGAGGAGCAAAGTGACAACATGGCCCTCCCCAACCAAACTGAGGGGTACTCTGTATGGTGGAGAGAGAAACCTGACACAGAACGTCAAGTTTATGACGGAAATTGATGTGATTATTTGTGAGGAAACGGAGAGAAGGTAGAACTATCCTAATTTATCATAATTTCAGACTGTACACACACACTGGCCATGGGACACTATGTTTGTAGTGATTTTACTGATGATTCTGCCACATTTTTATGCTCACATCACTTTGTTAAATATGGCCTCTATTTTTTATGTTCATTTAAAATGGTAGTGTTTATTAGCTAATTTATTTGACTAAAAGAGACAATTTTTAACAAGTAGAAGTTGCATCCCATATACTGATGGGAGGGATCAGTCAATATTGTTGTTCTTATGGGTAGCCTCAAGAACAAGACAGTGCTAACATGGGTAGCCCCAAGAACAAGACAGTGCTAACATGGGTAGCCCCAAGAACAAGACAGTGCTAACATGGGTAGCCCCAAGAACAAGACAGTGCTAACATGGGTAGCCCCAAGAACAAGACAGTGCTAACATGGGTAGCCCCAAGAACATGACAGTGCTAACATGGGTAGCCCCAAGAACAAGACAGTGCTAACATGGGTAGCCTCAAGAACAAGACAGTGCTAACATGGGTAGCCTCAAGAACAAGACAGTGCTAACATGGGTAGCCTCAAGAACAAGACAGTGCTAACATGGGTAGCCCCAAGAACAAGACAGTGCTAACATGGGTAGCCTCAAGAACAAGACAGTGCTAACATGGGTAGCCCCAAGAACAAGACAGTGCTAACATGGGTAGCCTCAAGATCAAGACAGTGCTAACATGGGTAGCCCCAAAAACAAGACAGTGCTAACATGGGTAGTCCAAATAACAAGACAGTGCTAACATGGGTAGCCCCAAGAACAAGACAGTGCCAACATGGGTAGGCTAATAACAAGACAGTGCTAACATGGGTAGCCCCAAGAACAAGACAGTGCTAACATGGTGAGGCCAAGAACAAGACAGTGCTAACATGGGTAGTCCAAAGAATAAGACAGTGCTAACATGGGTAGACCAAAAACAAGACAGTGCTAACATGGGTAGCCTAAAAATCAAGACAGTGCTAACTTGGGTAGCCCAGGAACAAGGCAATGCTGACATGGGTAGCCCCAAGAACAAGACAGTGCTAATATGGGTAGGCCAAGAACAAGATACAAGGACAATTGGATAGATTCTGCAGTAACCACACAGTAAAACAAATTATTCAGAATAATACCAGGGAAACCTGAATGAACAGGGGGGCACCGGAACAACGGGATGCAGGTGTATTTAGCGAAATGTCACAGCCAAAAAGTAATTATGAAATAAATAAATTACATAGAAGAGATCAAAGTCTCATCTTTCAGTTTGGAACAGGACATACCAGAGTCAATAGCCACTTGAGCCACATCAATCCCCAGTACCTGCACTTGTGCAGACATTGCTCTCACCCTGATGAAGCAAACACCTACTCTTCGAGTGCAAGGCGCTTGGAGACACAAGGAAAAGATTCTAACAAGCACTGCCGACAATTGCCCATACACTGTACGAAGCAGGGAAACAGCTGAAGAAGACCTGTATCTATATCAGAGTTATGGGATAACAGCAGTTATGGGATAACAGCAACAACCTGATACGCACATTCCAGCATGAATAACAACAGCAGTTATTCATAGAAATACCTCTACTTCCTTCTCGGAGTTTATTCTGAAAATGACTTGGCGATGTTGTGTCATAGTTAAAGCCAGGCTGCGATATCTGCACTTTTCGTTTCAAGATATTCGTTTTCAACATGGCTACCACTTGGACGCGAAATGGGGTCTTGGTTAGCTTTGCTTCACTGACCCTGATTCAACCAAACAATTGTAAGTCCGCTGACTGCTATCAGCTCTTTCACTGCTGTGTCTTCGATCCCAAATACTTCAGTAACTGTCACTGGACAGCTGTTTGAATACACAAAATAACTTTGAATATCTAACCTACCAAAACTTCAGTGTTTTCACTCGTGTTTTTAATCAGTATTTTCACTAGTGGTTTTACTCAGTGTTTAATTCATTCTGTTCAAGCGTTCTTTATGTTATTTCTGATTTAGTCTGAAGTTTTAAAAAGGTATGATTTGATACCAATGTGTATGTACAGTATTGCAATGTTGTATTATTTCATCCACGACACCATTCATTAGTAAATCAGTCTATTGCTCTTTGAAAAACTAACTCAAATTGTCAACTCATGTTTTATTTCTGATGCAATTTATTGTAATTTGTGTTTAATCTATTATAACACTTTCAACATCTTTATACAGGAAATGTGTGTTGGAATGCTTGCAAATATCATAACCCACAGTGAGCTGTGGAAGATTCTCTGTGGTGAATCAGCTATTTTGTAAGTTGACTTTTCTCACAGATTAAAACATCCATTAATAGGTACTTGTAATTAATAGGTTACAAAAACCATAATAGCATTTTTAGTTGAAACAGATTGATGGTGGCTGGGGTACATACAAGAAATGGAGTCCAGCACATAGCTGAGATGTTTCAATGTCTGCTTTAATTAATATGCTTTAGTTTTATTGGAAATCTTCATTACCAAAGAAAGGCAATCTATAAGGCTTCCTACAAGAATTTAACAATCACAGAGAAATAACGCTCTTGTCGGATTTGTAAAAAGTGGTGGACACCAAGTTAAGAGGTGGACAAACAGGTTTCACACAAAATATCATTGTGTGCAGGCAAGATAGCCACATTGCACGTAATTGTAGAGCAATCATTAGAACGGAATTATTCTTCTTCGTTCGTTCTCAATCTCCCACTACCAAATTCGTGAAAAGGGCTTTGGAAGTAGCATGTTGTTGTCTGGAGAATGGAATGCATTGTGTCACAGTTTACAACTTGACTGCGATATTTGCACCTTTCGGTTTGACACCTCCGACTTCAGCACACATTTTTTGGGTACCGGGTTAGTCTTCCCTCTTCGATCCCTTCTCTTTAGCCAGTCTGCTCTGTTTCAGCCTGTTATCCAAGTGGTGTAGAAGGGTCTTGACAGCTCTGGTTCGCTGGCTCTGACGCTAGCAGTCGGCTTTGGGTCGCTGACCACTCCAGTTTATGCACTGTTCAGGATCTTGATCCCGATTGGAATTCAAGTCTGTACATCAACTTCATTGACTTTGAAAAGCCTTAGACAGTTTGGAAACTGTTAAAGAGACTACGGAATTCCACCGAAGCTCACCAGCGTAATAAAGCAGACTTATTGAGAACATATGGTGTAGAGTTTTGCACAAGCGACAGCACACATAATTATTGAACATGAAGTCTCGGGCTCGTCTGAGCTGTCTTATATAAACTTTTCTGTTCCTATTGGCTGTTCAAATCAGCTGATTGAATTATGAAAGCTACGGTAATCTGGTCTTAACCCTGCAGAAATCGCAGGTTCCAGAAACTTGGCCATTGACAAACTAAAAGCCCTCTATTGATACGTCCTGGCTAATATTGAACGGGTGCTGGAAATACTCTCGGAAGACAGGTCAGTTTTACCCTACTAATGACAGGGCGTTGCTACGGTAATCCTGCTTAACTCGAGAGGAGCCGCAGACTTTTGGTTCACGTACTAGGCTGTTAAGCCAACGGCGCGAGGCTACAAGGTGAGGGATTACGGCCGAACGCCTCTAAGCCAAAATCCCGCCCAAAAGCAGCTCAGCACGAATGCAAAGGGAGGCTTCGACATGGTGGGGACCTGGGGCCCCCGCTCCAGCCCCGCCCGGTCGAGCCGGAGAATGAGGTCTCTACCGCCCGCTGATCAAAGCGGACGGGAAGCTGCTCGATATTCACCCCATACGGCGATGAGGTATGAAACCATTTGTAGAAGACTTAGTTCTCGGTCGGGGTGCCCTAAGCAGTAGATCAGCTACCTCACTGCGAACTGCTGAGACTCAACCCTTGACCATGAGATATGTCCGCTCCCCAGGCGAACAACATCTCCGTGCAAGACCAGGCTTGTCCCCTGGTCAAATGCACTATTTCGAGAGGAATCACAGGTCGCTGACATTTGGTCCACGTGCTTGGCTGATAAGCTACCATCTGAGGGATTACGGCCGAACGCCTCTAAGCCAGAATCCCGCCCTAAATCTCAGCACCCATGTGATGGGAGACTACGACATGGCTGGGGCTTGCGTCCCAGCCCGGCACGATCGAGCCGCAGAAATGCACCTGGCAAAATGCACTCCTGCCTCGCTCTCTGCCTCTGTCTGCTATCAGTCATCCCAATGGACGCAGAAGAGATGCAGTCCAGCGGACATTGCACCTCCTGCCCTATTGTGACAACCTCCCGGGTGGCGGGGAATGCTAGGCGTACCATCACTGCAGATGAGTCGAGAAAATAAAGGGAGCAAAGAGATACCTCACTCACATGCATATGCTACGTTTCTGGCAGGACGTGACGATCCTGGGATAAAGTCACACTGGACTGCCTCTCTTCCGGGATAGTACAAACTAGTACATAGTCCATCATATCATTGCCAAACCCTATAGACACGAGTAGGGAAGACTCGATAGTCCTGCAAGACAACTTCCCAAGAGAGACAACTCTGACCAAAAACAACTGCTGCCTTGCAGTTAGGCTGGGGACAGCCAAAGGCTAAGGAGGGCAACCCTACAGAAACGCCTGTTGAAATCGGATGCACTGAGCCACAGGCTTAACAAAATAAAACAGTGCAACGTAAATATCGCTGTAAACAGTGTACGATGAAGAAGAAGAAGAAGAATTATGAAAAAGCTACAGCCTATGGGATAAATGGAATCCAGTGAGCCTTTTTTTAAACAGCTAGAGAAGTTAGTAGATAACATTAACCCTCCTATCTCATATCCCACTGAAAATGCAGAAGATAGACACATTATACAAAATCTCCCAGCAAGTAGGTCTAAAGATTCATTCACAAAAGACAACAATTTTAAAATCAAATGTGGCCAACAGCACAGCTCCAATCAGACTGATAGGAATGCCATTGGATGAGATAGAGGGCGTAGCATAATTAGGGAGCATCATAAACATGACAGGTGGCGCATGTTGTTGTTCGTCCATCGTAATCGATGAGGACCACTTTGTCAGCATTCACTGTTCGCATGAGTTCAAAGATGGCTAAATAAGCCAATCTGAGCCTTGAATTGTCTGTTGCACTTTGTACAGGGAAGTAAGACAGCTCCTTCCACCGGGTTGATGTGAGTTGACTTGCGGAGTGATCGTCTCTGGATAGACTCATCTATTCTTGATGCCTCATGTCTGAACACCCTCAGCAATAGTGCTGCGCCAGTCTGTGCGATTGGTTGCGATTTTTTTCAAGTTTTCATGGTCAATACCACACTGGATCAGTGATTTCTTAAATGTGTCCTTGTACTTTTTTCGCTGCCCACTGCTTGCTCTCTTGCCATTTTGGAGTTCACCATAAAGCAGCTCGTTTGGTAGACGTTGATCTGACATGCGTATCACATAGCCAGCCCATCACAGCTGTGCTGCACATATCATGGTGTGTATACTGGACATGCCCGATTGCGCTAACACATCTGTATTTGACACTATGTCCTGCCATCTAATCCTCAACAGTTTCCGCAGGCAGTGCATGTGGAAATAGTTTAATATCCTGGCATGGCGACTATAGACTGTCCAGGTCTCACATCAGATGCATATAAGAGGGTAGGGTAGGTGGTGCATACAGGGATGTAAAGGTTGTATTTATCAGCTTTCCTGAGCAGTTAGCTTTTGTGCGACCTAGAAACAAGGCTGAGGGGCTCTTTGGCTTTCCTTCCCACCCAGGCAGAAACCAGAGAGTGTCTATCTCATTCCCAACTACAGTGATGCAGAAAACAGGATACAAAAAGCAAGAGTGACATTTGTCATATTGAGAACTAGAAGATGCTGAGCAGTACATGAGATCCAGCGAACCAGAGCTGCTAAGAACCTTCTACACTTAGCAGATTGGCTAAGGAGAAGGAATCGAAGAGGGAAAGCTAACCCAGTACTCAAAAATGCCTGTTGAAGTTGGATGTGTCGGACTGAAAGGTACAAATATTGCAGTCAAGCTGTAATCTACGACGCAATGCATCCCATTCTCAGGACAACATCCTGCTACTTGCAAAGCCATTTTCAGAGCTAGGTAGCGAAAGAATGAGAACGAACAAAGAAGAAGATATTGAAAACTATATGGAATTCTAAAATGATCAGGTGGAAAATGATTCATAGAACTGATTTCATTGTACCTGGGCAATCATAATTACACCAGCATATCTAGGTATAACCACATGTAGCGAGTGGTCTGTCAGGATCTTTGTGTACGACAAAGACAAGAATAGCACCACTGCATTGTACCCATTTGTGCTCCGTCCCTTTTATCACTGAAAGTGTGATGACAGAGTATGGACTTCACAGCTACAAAGTTTTCCCCTGATTTTGTCAGGTGCCCATTTACAGCTGGGTCAACTGGAAAGAAGTTGCAAAATGTCCAGTCTGTCAAACTGAACACAATGTGGTTTGAACCTGGAATGTTGGTATTGTAAACCATGCTCACAGTACCAGATGTCGTAAAATACGTACCAAGTTAAGGATCTTCAGCTCCAATTTGAAGTCTTTCCTTTTACATGGAATGCTCTGCCGAAGACGGATGTGTCGGACCGAAAGGTGCAAATATCGCAGCCAAGCTGTAAACTAGCGACACAGCGCATTGCGTTCTCCGGACTACATCCTGCTACTTGCAAAGCCCTGTTCAGGGCTTGGTAGCGGGAGATTGAGAACGAAAGCAGAAGAAGAAGAAGAACATGGAATGAAACATGGCGGATGACGAAACTGAATAGTAAGAGATTACAGGGCTTTATTAATAAATCCCTGAGAAAGATTCTTGGTATGCAGTAGTTTGACAAGGTTACAAATGAAAGCTTATGGAGAACACGACAGAGACCAGTGGAACATGAAATCTTGGGAAGAAGGCGACCACACATTTTAAAAACCTCAAGCCAGTATTACTTTATATCTCTGTCGTGGAACCCCCCTGGAAAAAAGAGACAAAGAAAGGTCAAAGAATACATGGAGACCTGGGGGTTGAAACAATAAACATTAGGAGAAGCTGCAAAGAACGAAACAATAAAATTTGACAAGTCTACTTGTATAGAGATTTGGTTGATGGTGTATGTACCCAAGGTGAAATTGGTAATGAAATAAAATATAGAGAAAGTTCTATTTATATATGTTCATGGGGACGGCGTGGCCTAGTGGTTAAGTGGCACGGCTCACAAACCGAAGGTGCTGGGTTCGATCCCCATCACAGCACCGGCCGTTACCCTGGGGAAGCAAACCCTTAGAAAATGCAGGAGGAAGCAGACCCTTACATAAAATGCATGCTGAAGTTGGATGCACTGGGCCGACAAGCGCAAAATAAAAACCACAGTGCAACGCACACGCCTTGGGGATTGGAGAAATAAGGCGAACGCAAAAAAAAAAAAAAAAAAAAAAAGTTCATGGATTCGTATAAATCAAGCATAGGAGAGGATAATATACATTTGAATTAATTAATATTTATCAACTTTAGTGAGGCATGACCGACAGAGAGGAAGAAAAACAATTTTATTGTATGTTCGTGACAATCGATTTCACAGGTGTCTACGCAAAAATAAAAAAGAGATCTGCTCTACCAGTTAAACTGATTAGTCTAAGAACCTTTAGAAAATGTATACATTTGCTGTATATAGATTATATAATCATTTTTTAAATTGCTGCTTTTTTTTGTGATTGGATAAAAACAAATTATGTACATAATCATTTGAATTTGAGGATTAAAAAAAATTTGTGTTGAAACTGGCAGGCAAAGCATTAAATATTAATTACTTTATTGTTGTTGCTGTTGATATATATATTTAATATCCTGCTTGTTAGATTCTTATAAATTTTGAAACAATGAAAAAATAAAATTTGAAAAGTACATAAATCGTACGATCGTCCTGTCGTATGACTTTATTCCCATTGCTGGGGTAGTCTCGGAGTATTTAGGCAATGGACTACAGCTGCTTTGCCACTGCTGTCACACGTCATGTGCCGGCAATGTTTGTTTATTTCACCCCAAACAGAAAAACAACATATGCTTTACCAAGGATTCGATCCGCTACCCTTCTTGTCAGCAGACAGGCATCAAAACCATTCAGCCAAGTGCTCCTCTAGGTACATAGATATCGTTTGAAAGCAGCCAATGTTCAGTTCAATTCATCCCGTAACCCATCAGGTCGTTGGGGCACACTTGAAGACACTCCCAAAATCCCACGTCATCCTACTCTGTCTACCACCACCTGTCGTATCTCACCGGGACGAAGGCCTGACCACTCAGTGATGTTGTCCACCGACCCATCTCTTCCTTGGACGTTCTCGCTCTCTCTGTCCCGGTACGGAACCAAAGAGTATCGAGTTGCTAATTCCGTTGGATCTCGCGACGTGCTCGTACCAGGCCATCTTTCGTCTTTTGATTGTTGTGAACAGATCTTCAAAAGGACCAATAGCATCTTCAACTCTCTGTCGTATTTCTACGTTCGTGACGAGCCAATGTAAGTAACTTACAAATCTGTGATGTTCCACTCAGATGGTAGACATACTCTCTGAATATCAGTTAGTCAAAATTTAGATGAAATAGTTTAATGTGATATTGGTGTCCCAGAGGGGATCAGTGATTGGCAAAGATAAGAGATGTACCACAGTCACACTGCGATGTCAGAGTCGTCACTAACAGTGTGGTCTGATCCCTATAGGGTATAACACTCTCCAACTCATGGTACTTCACACTCCAACATTCACATAGGTGAAATGCCTACTGAGTGTGCAGAAATCTTTTGGGTTGGATAGATAGATAGCTCTAGAAACAATGCCCCATATTTGATTCAGAAATAAAATATTGAATAACTCATTTTCTTTGGAATTAGAAGAATGGTAACAGAAGAAATGGTAAAAGTGGCTGGAAATATAACTAGAATACAAAATTAGCTACAAATGTCGTGACTTTAGTGGATTTAAATGAAATGCCTTGCATGATATTTCATAGCTTTAGATTTGTGAAACGGAGTCTTTGTGTATGACAAGGACAAGAATAGCTCCACTGCCTCACAGAAAGCATGTCGTAAGAGGTAATTAACTGTGTCACATGACATAACACCGGCCATGGTTAGGTGGTTTGTTTAGAGCAGCATAGATGGCGTCCTAACAGACTACGGGTCTACTTTGCTCTAGTGTTTGAGTCTATTAAGATGAACTCACATATTGGTTAACCACCTAACTCAGCGGAGTATTAAGCCTAGTACGCTAAGCAGGAAATCCTTCTCTCGGCTATATCCAGCTCATCCCAGAGCTGGGACCTGCACAGGGACATCTGCCCTGTAGAAGTACAAGTCGACTAAGAACTAAGATTTGTGAAACAATTGTATATAGGTACTATTCAATGGTGTATGTTAACTGTAGCAACAATATTATTTTCAGTAACATTCTAATCCAACTCTTGACTAACACTGATCAGCCTGTTCTGTTGGAAGTGGCCAGGTAGGTTGAAGTGATAGAGGCTGTTGAAGTTAGATTTTGTAGCTGTTGATCCAGGATTTATAATAGAATTGTTAAATTTGGAAATATATTCAAACTAGCCATGAAATATAAAATCATCAGCAAGAGTAAATTTAGTATTTGTCATTAACTTGACTGGCCTTAATTTAAGTCTTTCTGAATAAGGTTGGTAACAACAAGCACACTAGCCTGGCAACAAGCACACTACTAATGAACTGACAGTCACAGATCCATCAGTTTTCTTAGCTACACAAGTAAACTGGTGGGAAGACTGGTAAATACCAAGCATGTGGCAACAACAAAAGAGAAATAAGGAAGGAAACTAAGATGGCTGAATACCATTCCACCTACGTACCAGTTTTGACTTGTGGATGTGCCAGACAAGCCAGCTGCAAGCGCCAGAAATGAGATATCTAAGGAAGGTGCTCCAAGTAACAAAAAGAGATAAGGTCTGCAAACAGACAATAAACGATCCTGAAGATAAGCCCTTGCAGACTTGAGTGGAACAATCTCAACTGAAATGGTTTGGCCATGTCTGTGGAACTAAAGGAGATTGACTACCACAACAGTCATGGGAAGCAAAGAGTCAGGGATCTAGACAACATAGGTCATGACTACCACAACAGTCATGGGAAGCAAAGAGCCAGGGATCCAGACAACAGAGGTCATGACTACCACAACAGTCATGGGAAGCAAAGAGCCAGGGATCCAGACAACAAAGGTCATGACTACCACAACAGTCATTGGAAGCAAAGAGCCAGGGATCCAGACAACAGAGGTCATGACTACCACAACAGTCATGGGAAGCAAAGAGCCAGGGATCCAGACAACAGAGGTTATGACTACCACAACAGTCATGGGAAGCAAAGAGCCAGGGATCCAGACAACAGACGTCATGACTACCACAACAGTCATGGGAAGCAAAGAGCCAGAGATCCAGACAACAGAGGTCATGACTACCACAACAGTCATGGGAAGCAAAGAGCCAGGGATCCAGACAACACAGGTCATGACTACCACAACAGTCATGGGAAGCAAAGAGCCAGGGATCCAGACAACACAGGTCATGACTACCACAACAGTCATGGGAAGCAAAGAGTCAGGTATCCGGACAACAGAGGTTATGACTACCACAACAGCTATGGGAAGCAAAGAGTCAGGAATTCGACCAACATAGGTCATGACTACCACAACAGTCATGTGAAGCAAAGAGTCAGGGATCCAGAAAACAGAGGTCATGACTACCACAACAGTCATGGGAAGCAAAGAGCCAGGGATCCAGACAACACAGGTCATGACTACCACAACAGTCATGGGAAGCAAAGAGTCAGGGATCCAGACACCAGAGGTCATGACTACCACAACAGCCATGGGAAGCAAAGAGTCAGGAATCCGACCAACATAGGTCATGACTACCACAACAGTCATGGGAAGCAAAGAGTCAGGGATCTAGACAACAGAGGTGATGACTACCACAACAGCCATGGGAAGCAAAGAGTCAACAGAGGTCATGACTACCACAACAGTCATGGGAAGCAAAGAGTCAGAGATCCAGACAACAGAGGTCATGACTACCACAACAGTCATGGGAAGCAAAGAGCCAGGGATCCAGACAACAGAGGTCATGACTACCACAACAGTCATGGGAAGCAAAGAGCCAGGGATCCAGACAACAGAGGTCATGACTACCACAACAGTCATGGGAAGCAAAGAGCCAGGGATCCAGACAACAGAGGTCATGACTACCACAACAGTCATGGGAAGCAAAGAGCCAGGGATTCAGACAACAGAGGTCATGACTACCACAACAGTCATGGGAAGCAAAAAGTCAGGTATCCGGACAACAGAGGTCATGACTACCACAACAGTCATGGGAAGCAAAGAGGGATCCAGACAACATAGGTCATGACTACCACAACAGTCATGGGAAGCAAAGAGTCAGGGATCTAGACAACAGAGGTCATGACTACCACAACAGTCATGGGAAGCAAAGAGTCAGGGATCCGGACAACAGAGGTCATGACTACCACAACAGTCATGGGAAGCAAAGAGTCAGGGATCCAGACAACAGAGGTTATGACTACCACAACAGCTATGGGAAGCAAAGAGTCAGGAATTCGACCAACATAGGTCATGACTACCACAACAGTCATGGGAAGCAAAGAGTCAGGGATCTAGACAACAGAGGTCATGACTACCACAACAGCCATGGGAAGCAAAGAGTCAGGGATCCACAAAACAGAGGTCATGACTACCACAACAGTCATGGGAAGCAAAGAGTCAGAGATCCAGACAACAGAGGTCATGACTACCACAACAGTCATGGGAAGCAAAGAGCCAGGGATCCAGACAACAGAGGTCATGACTACCACAACAGTCATGGGAAGCAAAGAGCCAGGGATCCAGACAACAGAGGTCATGACTACCACAACAGTCATGGGAAGCAAAGAGCCAGGGATCCAGACAACAGAGGTCATGACTACCACAACAGTCATGGGAAGCAAAGAGCCAGGGATCCAGACAACAGAGGTCATGACTACCACAACAGTCATGGGAAGCAAAGAGTCAGGTATCCGGACAACAGAGGTCATGACTACCACAACAGTCATGGGAAGCAAAGAGTCAGGGATCCAGACAACAGAGGTCATGACTACCACAACAGCCATGGGAAGCAGAGTCAGGAATCCGACCAACATAGGTCATGACTACCACAACAGTCATGGGAAGCAAAGAGTCAGGGATCTAGACAACAGAGGTCATGACTACCACAACAGTCATGGGAAGCAAAGAGTCAGGGATCTAGACAACAGAGGTCATGACTACCACAACAGTCATGGGAAGCAAAGAGTCAGGGATCTAGACAACAGAGGTCATAACTACCACAACAGTCATGGGAAACAAAGAGTCACTGATCCAGGCAACAGAGGACCAATCAGCACATAATCACGCAAGAGATTACAGATGCTTTGCTATCTCTACATTATTCTTGTTCTTCATCAAGAACATAGTGAATAAATAATCAGAGATGGTCCACCACAGCTCACTATATGTTCATGATTCAGTTTTATGGGTAGCTGAAGATAACTGCAGGATACAGGAAGCCCTACAAAGGTTATATCATTGAACATCAATGAGATGAAAACAACATACACAATTTTACACTTTGAAATAAGGCAAACAGAATCACGTTGAAACTGGATGGACATAGCTACCAGAAGGAAAACAACCCAGCATATCTAGGCAAAACACTGGACAGCAGATTAACATTTTAGAAACTGCTGAAGACAGTTGTGTCGGACCGAAAGGTGCAAATATCGCAATCAAGCTGTAAACTAGCGACACAATGCATTCCGTTTCCTGTACTACACCCTGCTACTTGCAAAGTCCTGTTCAGGGCGTATTTAGCGGGAGATTGAGAACGAACGTAGAAGAACATTTGAGAAATCTCATTGATAGGTATCAACAAACATCTAAACAACGAATGACTAATGTACACCGGAAATCTCAGACCAGCTTTAGAGTATGAAACCCCAGCCTGGGCAACAACGTCAAATTTTAAATTTAAAAAAACAGTCAAAATTCAAAACCAGGCAGAAAGAATTGTTGCAGAAGGTAAGAAATCAACACCATTAAAAGAAACTGGGAAGATAACTAAGCTATAACCTCTGTCTGACAAGAAGAGATTACAGAGTACTACAACTGGAAGAAAAACTCAAATCACCTCCCAAATCATTCAATGAATAAAAGACAGAAAGGATATTACTGAAACAGACTCCAGAGAATCTGCCTTGAACAAAAAACAAAAGAACCAGCCTTCTTCAATCCATGCCAGACCTCTCACAGATAAAGGCCGAGCCATTAATGACAAGCAGCACATCTCCACCATGGAAAGGAACATGATTCCCAGAGGTGATAGTCCACATACCAGAAGTGATGAAAAAAAGGAATCTAAACAGAACTACAGAGTAAATATATAGCATTGGAATATATTCAAAAGATATACCCAGCCAAAAAATAGACCCGCATATACATAGATTGATCAGCAACAAGAGATATGGAAGGGGAGGTTTTTACACAGAATTAAAGTGGACAGGAAATCCAAATCTCAGTGACCACTGGGAAATTCTCAAATATCTTCAGTGGTGAGGAGGCTGAGGCACTAAATACAGCTATAAGGGAAAGAAGAGGGAAAGGCCGCAGTCCATCGTAGACGATGATGGCATAATTTATTTTGCTAGCGCTAATTTTAGTAAGGATTAACTACGCTTCTTTTTATCCTCACTCTCTCGTCTCGTTCCGCCCGACCCCAGTGGCAACTCAAGGACAAGACGACTAGGGGGCGACTACGAGATCCAGGGTACTCCGCATCAAGCACCCCTGAAAAAGACAGCGGAGTCCGGAATCGAACCCACACCACCTGATCACGAGGCCTCCGGCTTAACCACTTCGCCACGGAATCTCCGAATACAGCTATAGCCATCACGGAAAAGGAGGACCATGCCAGAGACGAGATAGTTTTCCTTACAGATTGCCTATCAGTCATAAGGGCCCTCAGAATTTATGTGACAATTATTTAAACACATTGGATTGTTGAGTGAAACCATAACAGCCTCTATTGTGATGTATGTAACGAAAGAGGATTTCTGAATAAAGTGTCAGTAATTGTTATTAAATTTGTGAAAATAAATAATATACAACAACACATTTAAGACTGTTATGACAAATAAATATTTATCTCTGATAAATGTTCTATTTGTCCAAAAGATTCAATTTTCTGACTTGTAATTATTTGTCACAAATCTCTCTATCTAGGTTTTTTAACACAGCCCTGTGCCACACAGACAAAGTGCAATGCTATGCTTGTCTGTGTGAGAACAGTCCACTTGTCACACAGGAGCTCATGAGGATTCTGTCTGGATCTACAAATGGTAGGTTATAGATTTGATCCAAAGAAAATTGTCTTCCTTGTTATCACTGTCACCATTTATATCATTTTTCATCATCTATTACTGCCATTAAGCGTGGGGGTCTTCTGATCACAGAGTCAGCCACAGCAGCCAACGGTTTGTTGGAGAGGCTCAGCCAAGGGTGACAGAGAGCAGGGCTAGAAATGAATATCTCCCAGAATAGAGAAGTGCAAAACTTTTTTGCTCATTGTGACCCAGTTGTCCTCGATGAGAAACACTTTGAAGACGTTAAGGTTGTTGTTTGCGAATGCCCACAATGAGTAGGTTACTCTTTTGTGTGCCCTGAAAAGGACGTTAAGTGGCGGGTTGCAGTAGCTTTCTTCACATCCTGAACATGCTGATGAAGGTGGGCCGAGGTCCTCCAGACGGTTGTGTTATGTTTGACTTCATCTGCGTGTCACTCACTATTACGGGGTACGGGGATCGCGTCGATCCCTCACCTTGTTAGCCAAGCTGCAATGAAAACAGCCCATTTCCAGGGAGGGCTACTAGGAAGCTGAGGTGAGGGTCTTGGCCAGTATGTTTTGCCTGACCTTGACTAACATGTCTGATCAGTATATTTTGCCTGACCCTGACTAACATGTCTGATCAGTATATTTTGCCTGACCCTGACTAACATGTCTGATCAGTATATTTTGCCTGACCCTGACTAACATGTCTGATCAGTATATTTTGCCTGACCCTGACTAACATGTCTGATCAGTATATTTTGCCTGACCAGACGTTAGTCTTCCTCCCTAGATGTTGAGGTAAACTGCTACCTTGCCTCAACATGTGGAATAATTTTGAACCAGAACTAATAAGATGTTGCCAAATTGGCTGGACAACCTTCCTGTCCGTTCAGACAGTCCTGAATGGTTGTTAGGATCGGACTCTATGCGCTTCTCTCAACTCCACTGTGCTCACTATAATGTGTTATGCTGTTCAAACATGGACACTTACAAAAGCAATAGAGAAGAAACTTCGAGTGACCCAGACCTCTTTCGATAGATGCATGGTCAGACCTTACTTTCTGCAACCAGAGAACACAAAATCTTGTGACTCAATTATAATTGGCGATGCAGTTGTTTAAGCAAATAAGGCAAAAAATTGGTGAGCGAATGCGCTTCCTCAGAAGAAAGAATGACCATTGGAGCACATCAACAGCTGTCTGGTACCCTTGAGGCCGAAAAAATCCGTGGGGTAGATTTCCAATGTGTTACGTCAGACTCCCCTGCACTCAATACAACATAAACACTCGCCATTACTTTACCCGCAGACGCAATTGTCCAAAATTTTTTGGGTCGGGGTTATTGTGTATGCTTTCACTGCTTGGATGCTCGTTTCGATTCAGAACTCTTCTCTGCCGGTCAAAAGCAGAAAGCTGTCTTGGCACCCAGCGTGCACTAACCTTCCGAAAATGTAAATGTTCATGAATAATAGTGTACACAGTACACAGAGAAAGACTTGCCTTTTGTGTAATTTCTCGACAGGTTATGCATTGATTTTCTAGGATAAGGCGTTCCACAATCTGGATATTCGCAGGAATAACTGGTACGTTGAGAGCCACCAAGGCCAGGATCATCACTCACGGATGTACGGCCTTCTCTAAAATCTTTACTCCATTCAAATGTCTTACTGTGGCTGAGTGTCTCATCGCCGTATTGTGATTGCAGGTTTTACGTCTTCTGTCACAAGAAACTTCATCACAACACGCTGTTCCATGCAAGCACTAATAGTGTTGTCCGCCATTTTTATTTATCTGTCATGTGACTGGCCCATGGCAAGTGGGCCACTAACAATAATATGACACAAGTACTTCTAAATAATGATAACATAACATGCCATTCAGGTAGAACTAGAACAAAAAGTCCTGGTTTTATTTGAATGCCCCTCGTAACTGGCTGCTTACTTCAGGTTCATCAAACTATAGCTGACCAAGACCCTATTCCGTCTCCAAGCAGTGACCCTGGAAACAGGCTGCACTAGTGTAGTCTGGCTAAGATAATAGATATGACAGTGGGAAGGTAAACCCGAAAAAAGCAGCTGAAATAGGATGTGTTGGACCGAAAGATGCATATATCGCAGCCTCACAATAAACTACGGCACAACATCCTTTTTATGACAAACGTCGAAGAAGAAAGAAGAATTAATATGTGATGGCTCTCTTTAGCATATTTAATTCTTATCTGGCATATATTATCAAGAATTTGACATAAACCTGGATCCCTTGTGACCCTTTCAAACCAAAATCTGTCAAGATTAGATTGTGGTAACCTGATTTTGTGCAGCTGATATCTCGGTAAACATTATAGCGTGTATCACTGACTATTGCAATACCACACCTTCACTGTTTTTTCCCAACCTTATCAGGCACTCAGGTGGTTAAAGCATGTTTAAAAGTATTGTTACACGTAGCCAGTTACTTGCGAACCCAAACCTAGTAACCCATTTTTGAACTCATTTTTGAAACAGGTAAACAGATTTAGCATCTTTTCTTCTCAATGTACTTTATCTTCTTTCTCTTTGAATATTTATAGGGCTACTTGTTGATAGTTTAGTTTGTCCATCACAAGTGATGAAGACCACTCTCTTTGTTCAGCCGCGTGGACAGTCGTATCTCTTGCTGTGTCCGCTGAAATGGGTGACTTGCGCGGAGATTTGGATTAAAGTGAGGAAGAAACTGCGCCTTTTGTCAACCTCACTCACAGAGCCTAAGCTACCTTTTGCCAGTGGCAAGACATTCATCGAGACGACTGGAGATAGCATAGGATGCAGATTTTGCCTCAGGGTTACCACCGAAGCCTTTCCGTAAACATGTAACCCGCAGGGTAGAAAGGTAGGAAGGCATCTAACGCAGTTTGTCGTGCCTTTTCGATAACCACAAGAGGTCGTATGGACAACACTCAGCGTGTGAGTGAGTCTGGCATCTCTCCCCAGCTGTATTCAGTTCATCATAGTAGCATCTAAAATTCCCACACGCCAAATTCGTGAAGGTGAACTGGCAGAACTAACACGTGAGCTACGACACAGGTATAACTAGTTTAAGCATAGCGCCATTCAGCCGGCGTCCAGACCAGGATAAACGGATGGAAGAAATCACAAAAAAAGAACGAAATAACAAGTCCAGACGGAAAACAACTCCACGTATCCGTGAACACAAGTGTAAGTCGTCGACTAGTGTGAATTCCAGGCAAATCCGTGGTCTTGCGGCATCCATAATGATCCAAAACAGTAGAGAAATGTAGACTCGCAGCCAGTTACGGCGCCATCTTTGCCAGGGCTACTTGTATGAATTGATAATTGTATAAATGGGATTTAGACAATTGTGGCTTGGCTTGGCTTGGCTTTGTTTGTTCTCAATCCCCCTCTATCAAACCCTGAAAGGGCCTAAGTAGCAGAATGTAGTCCAGAGAATGGAATGCGTTGTGTCGTAGTTTACAGCTTGACTGCGATATTTGCACCTTTTGGTCAAACACATCCGACTTCAGCGAGCATTTTTTGAGTACGGGGTTAGCATTCCCTCTTCGATCCCTTCTCCTTAGCCAGTCTGCCCTGCTGCAGCCTGTTATCCAGGATCACTGCGTGGAGGTGTAGAAGGGTCTTGGCAGCTCTGGTTCGCTGGCCCTGATGCTAGCAGTCAGCTCTGGTTCGCTGGCCCTGATGCTAGCAGTCAGCTTTAGCAAACACTGTTTGGCATCTTGATCCCAAATGGACAACATAAAGTTAATTAAAGCTTATGGGGACAGCGTGGGCTAGTGGTTAAATGACACGGCTGACAATCTGAAGGTGCTGGGTTCGATCCCAATCACAGTACCAGCATTTACCCCGAGGAGGCAAACCCTTAAAAAATGCAGGAGGAAGCAGACCCTTACATAAAATTCATGCCGAAGTCGGATGCTCTGGGCCGACAGGCGCAAAATCAAAACATAGTGCAGCGCACAACCCCTTAGAGAATAGAGAGATAACGTGAACGCAAAAAAAGAACAACATAAAAAACTATGAAACTAATAAATGTACTTGAAATAAATGACAATTTATTCTTTACTTAAGAACCACCCCAAGGTTGTCTGCTTTTTACGATTTTTCTAATTTTGTTCTTAAATAGTCAAGAACATTAACATCGAACGGGTTAACGCTTCTGTTGACTTCTGCAATGTTAGGATGCCCTTTTTTCACCTATGTATTCTCCCAACGGTAAAATAGTTCTCTATCTGTAGTAGAAATGTCCACCTTATTTATTTCCTTCTCTGAAGAAAAAAGTTCCTCAGTGACTTCTTTTTGCTACTTCCTGATCAGTTTTTGGAGTTCTTCAGTGGTCATCAACACACACCGCCTAGGGGAATAGATAAATAACGTGAAGTCACACCAACAAAAAAAAACACACAAAAATTCAATTTGACACCGAAAGACATGCAAACAATTTGACACTGATAGACATGTAAACTTCTTCTTCTTCGAACGCTGTCAGACGTCAACCTTTATTTTTCGAAAAAAGCAACGGTCATCCTGAGGCTGTCGACACTGCCATAGAGCTTGTCTAGTGTTGCCACTGGTGATGGCCACATCTGCTTTCTCTGATCCTCGTATGTCGGGCAGTTTTGCAGCAAATGTTCAGCGGACATGTAAACAATTTGACAATGATAGACATGTAAACAATTTGACACTGAAAGACATGTAAACAATTAGACACTGAAAGATGTGTAAACAATTTGACACTGATAGACTTGTAAACAATTTGACACTGATAGACGTGTAAACAATTTGACACTGAAAGACGTGTAAACAATTTAACACTGAAAGACGTGTAAACAATTTGATACTGATAGACGTGTAAACAATTTGACACTGAAAGAAAACTGCAGATATAATGTACATCGTGTAAATCAGTATGAGGTGCTACAACAGATGATGAAAAACTGCAAACTTAGCAGAAACCATCTGCTTGTTGGTTCAGGTTTGTTATCTTCCAATACGTGCAATTTGTTTGGTTATTGGTTTATACAGTAAAGCTCCAGTAATTTGAGACTCTGTATTCTAGGGAATTTGGTAAATAAAAATGTAATTTTTATGAACATATAAGGAAAGGCTTGATTTGAAAAGGACTACAACACTGGTTACTAGTGTGCTAAAAGTGTTGAATGAGCACTTTTCCCCCCGTAAATAATCACATAAATTTGCCTCATATAATTTTTTGTTTTTGTTTTTTTTGGCGTTCGCCTTGCCTTATTTCTCTAATCCCCAAGGCGGTGTGCGTTGCACTATGGTTTTTATTTGCGCCTGTCGGCACAGTGCATCCGACTTCAGCATGCATTTTATGTAAGGGTCTGCTTCCTCCTGCATTTTCTAAGGGTTTGGTTCCTCGGGGTAACGATCGGTGCTGTGATGGGGATCGAACCCAGTACCTTTTGGTTGTGAGCCGTGTCACTTAACCACTAGCCCACGCCGTCTCCATTTGTCTCATATAATTGGTGATCCATAACAAGTCTCTCTGTCACGGCTGACTAAGAATGGTGGAAGCCAGGCAGTTGGGCGCTCTAGAGTTTAGGAAAACAGAGACAACATAGGAGAGGTCATGCCTCGAAGGGACCCACTTCAAGGAAACGGGAACAGAGGGAAAACATTACTTGGTCAGAACTCACTAGAACCAAGAAGAATTGAGAAGGTTGACTGTAGTGCAATGTGAGATCCTTAGTAAGCTCACTATTATGGGGATTAAAGTGTTGATCCCCACCACGATGTCCATACTGCTGTGACACAACCTATTTTCAGGAGTGCAAACAGGGACGTGAGGTGGAGCTTCGATCAGTATGTTTCATCCGAACCTGAATATGTCTTTATTCCAGTCTGATCGACATTGTCTAGAAATGGTTGCATAACTAGCCGAGCTTTGTGACATGGCAGGAAATGAGCACCACGATATTAACAAGCACTTCCATGTCTGATTTATCACTGACCAATATATAGGAGTCCCTGTGTGAGTGTATTAAAAGTAGCATTAGCTTCTAATAAAAGTCAAGGTAAGTGAAGCTATCGGCTGCGTGGAAACATTGGTTCTGTAGGGTATTATTTAGTTCGCTGTACGGCTTACCAGATTTGGCTTGGCTTGGCTTCGTTCGTTCTCAATCTCCTGCTACCAAACCCTGAAAGGGCTTAAGTAGCAGAATGTAGTCCGGAGAACGGAATGCGTTGTATCGTATTTTACAGCTTGACTGCGATATTTGTACCTTTTGGTCCAACACATCCGACTTCAGCAAGCATTTTTTGAGTACTGGATTTAGCATTCCCTCTTCGATCCCTTCTCCTTAGCTAGTCTCCCCTGCTGCAGCCTGTTATCCAGAATCATTGTGTGCAGGTGTAGAAGGATCTTGGCAGCTCTGGTTAGCTGGCCCTGACGCTAGCAGTCAGCTATGGGTCGCTGATCACTGCAGCTCATGCGCTGCTCAGCATCTTGATGACTAGCTTCCCAGATTTGATAGACTAACTGCTGCTGAAGACGGATGTGTCAGACCGAAAGGTGCAAATATCACAGGCAAGCTGTAAACTAGCAACACAATGCATTCCGTTCTCCAGACTACATCCTGCTACTTGCAAAGTCCTGTTCAGGATTTGGTAGTTCCCGATTGAGAACGAACGCAGAAGAAGAAGAAGAATTGACTATGAGAAAGTGTTTTAGTATGGATCGAAGTACTCTATGGGAACTGTTGAGACACTATGGGATACCAGAGAAGTACATAACCCTCAAACAGAATGTGTCTGAAGATACAGTTAGTAGAGTGGTACAAAAAGGACTCATGACTGACAGCTTTGGAGTGCAAACAGCGGTGAGACAGGGATGCCTGCTTTCACCTTTCCTGTTCTTATTGGTTATAGATTGGATAATGAATGCATCAATCGAGGGGAAAAGAACTGGTATTCAGTGGACACTGTGGTCACAATTGGAGGACCTGGATTACACAGTTGATTTGGTACTTTTGTCACATAGTCATAGACAAATGCAAGAAAAATTGGACAGGGTGAAAGAACAATCTGCCAAATTTAAATTGAATATTAACATGAAGAAAACCAAACTCTTTCAAATTAACTTGATTAACAACGAACCAATCATGCTGGCGGAAGAACTGTTGGAAGAAGAACACCTTGACCTATTTGGGAAGCACATTTGACACGTTGGGAGGTGCAGATGTAAACACCATCATTCCTGACACTAAACAACATATGGAAATCTAGAGAAATCAAGATTCACACCAAAGTTACGATATTCACTACTAAAGTTACGATATTCACTCCTGAAGTTACAATATTCACTACTAAATTTACAATATTCACTCCTAAATTTACAATATTCACTCCTAAAGTTATAATATTCACTCCTCAAGTTACAATATTCACTCCTAAAGTTACAATATTCACTCCTGAAGTTACAATATTCACTACTAAATTTACAATATTCACTACTAAATTTACAATATTCACTCCTAAAGTTATAATATTCACTCCTCAAGTTACAATATTCACTCCTAAAGTTACAATATTCACTCCTAAAGTTACGATATTCACTCCTAAAGTAACGATATTTACTCCTAAAGTTACGATATTCACGCCGGTGTCAAGTTGGTGCTGTTGTATGGAGCCTAAACATGGAGACTTACCAAGGGGATACAGCAAAGACTCCAGTCCTTCGTTAACAGATCCTTAAGAGGGATAATGGGCATAAAGTGGCAGGACAGGGTGAGGAATGAAGACTTAGGGGAAAGGAGCCAACAAAAGCCACTAGAACAACAAATTAAGCGAAGAAAACGGGACTGGATAGGAGATAAGCTGAGGAAGGCACTACCCAACATAACTAGGCAGGCTCTCGCATGGAATCCTCAAGGGAAGAGAAAGAGAGGTAAATTGAGTAACCAGCACAAGATTGTCATGCAGTGAATACCTTCTCATTGTGGAGTACCAGGAAACGAGAGAGCAGACCGACTGGCAAAGGAGGGTGCTGCAGACGAACAACCAGATGAACCAGTTACATACCAACAGAAGATAAGGATGATCAAATCAATCAGAAAGCCATCAACGGTAACACCAGACGATTACCATAACATGAACAGACAAGAGCAAACTGTTGTGTTGCGCCTTAGAACAGGACACAACCGACTCCGCAGCCACATGTACACAAAAATGAAGATTGGCAACTCAGCCATGTGTACATGCGGACAGGCGCCCCAGACAGCAGAACACATACTACAGAACTGCCCCGAATATGATATACAGAGAGGGTCTCACTGGCCCATAGAAACAACACTGGAAGAGAAACTTTATGGACCTGTATGTGAACTACAAAAGACAGTGAAGTTTATACAAGAGACAACATTGCAGATATAGACAATATTTTAAAGTGAACGAAAGAAGAAGAAGAAGAGGTAAACCTTAAAATACTCTGAGAAGAGAATCTAAGAAGGAACTACGATTAAATGGCTACACCTGTTGTAACATTGTATTGGTGTCCTCTTCTCCTGACGCACAAGAAAAATGGTGGCCCGTACTTCTGATTAGTATGTTCATTTGGCGCAATGCCATTTCGTGTGACATCCTCGTTAGTCTTTTCAGTTGTCTGTGGGGTTCTAAACATTCTTATGTCAAACCAGACTATGTGGTCTTTCCTAGTCTGTGACTCAGATCCGTAATTTTGTTTCTCTTGCGTTCGCCCTATTTTTCATTCTTTCCAAAACTTTTCTAAGTAATTTGTGTAGACTAATATCTATGTTGAGTGTCAATGTCAGTTTCTTGTTTGCGTTCGCCTTATTTATCTATTCCCTGAGGTAGTGTGCGTTGCACTATTATTCACTATGTTTTTATTTTGCTTCTTTCGGCCCAGTGCATCTGACTTCAGCATGAAATTTGGCTTGGCTTCGTTCGTTCTCAATCTCCCGCTACCAAAGGCTTAAGTAGCAGAATGTAGTCGAGAGAACGGACTGCGTTGTGTCGTAGTTTACAGTTTGACTGCGATATTTGCACCATTTGGTCCAACACATCCGACTTCAGCAAGCATTTTTTGAGTACTGGGTTAGCATTCCCTCTTCGATCCCTTCTCCTTAGTCAGTCTGCCCTGCTGCAGCCTGTTATCCAGGATCACCGCTCAGAGATGTAGAAGGGCCTTGGCAGCTCTGGTTAGCTGGCCCTGACGCTAGCAGTCAGCTATGGGTCGCTGACCACTGCAGCTCATGTGCTGCTCAGCATCTTGATGCAGGCATGAAATTTAAAGGTCTGCTGTCTCTTGCATTTTCAAAGGGTTTGCTTCCCCGCGGTAACGGCCAGTTCTGTGATTGGGAGGGGGGGGGGGCAGCAGACGGTTGTGAGCCGTGTCACTTAACCACTAGACTCATGCCGTCCCCACTCACACTCATATGGCAAAATTGATTGTGTATAACATAGTTTGTCATTAGTCAGAATCATGTTGTGCCCCCTAACTTCCAGGCTTTGTGTTGTATACCATATGTGACCTACCCATAGTTTCTATCTTGCTCCTTTTGTTACTATGTTAAGTTGGCTCCCGTGTCGGAGTGGCCGAATAACGGCTCGACTTTACCGTACTGGCAAATACACAACCCCAAACATGCTTTAAAAAGTGTTATCTAAGTTTGTTATCAGCACTTCACCGAATTGTTTAGTTGAAACTAGGCATATACCACTACCGTAAAGATTCTAGTATTCAACTCATACCGGCACAAGGGTTTACAGTACCTTATCTTGTTACATATCACGTTTGACCCTGCCACCACCCGAACAAAAATCTGTCTGTCACCTTTTTTGGTAACTAAATTGGGAAGCTAATGTCATGGAAAAATGTCGGACAGCTGATATGACAAGATGTCGGGCAAGGCAGCTAATAGTACGACAAGATGTTGGGCAGGTCAGCTAATAATATGACAAGATGTCGGACAGGGCAGCTAATAATAGAGCAAGATGTCGGGCAGCTAATGATAGAGCAAGATGTCGGGCAGCTAATGATAGAGCAAGATGTCAGGCAGCTAATGATAGAGCAAGATGTCGAGCAGGGCAGCTAATAATATGACAAGAGGTCGGGCAGGGCAGCTAATGATAGAGCAAGATGTCAGGCAGCTAATGATAGAGCAAGATGTCGGGCAGCTAATGATAGAGCAAGATGTCGGGCAGCTAATGATAGAGCAAGATGTCGGGCAGCTAATGATAGAGCAAGATGTCAGGCAGCTAATGATAGAGCAAGATGTCGAGCAGGGCAGCTAATAATATGACAAGATGTCGGGCAGGGCAGCTAATGATAGAGCAAGATGTCAGGCAGCTAATGATAGAGCAAGATGTCGGGCAGCTAATGATAGAGCAAGATGTCGGGCAGCTAATGAAAGAGCAAGATGTCGGGCAGCTAATGATAGAGCAAGATGTCGGGCAGCTAATGATAGAGCAAGATGTCAGGCAGCTAATGATAGAACAAGATGTCGGGCAGCTAACGATAGAGCAAAATGTAGGGCAGTTAACGATAGAGCCAGATATTGGGCAGCTAATAATATGACAAGATGTCGGACAGGGCAGCTAATAATAGAGCAAGATGTCGGGCAGCTACTGATAGAGCAAGATGTCGGGCAGCTAATGATAGAGCAAGATGTCGGGCAGCTAATGATAGAGCAAGATGTCGGGCAGCTAATGATAGAGCAAGATGTCGGGCAGCTAATGATAGAGCAAGATGTCGGGCAGCTAATGATAGAGCAAGATGTCGGGCAGCTAATGATAGAACAAGATGTCGGGCAGCTAACGATAGAGCAAAATGTCGGGCAGTTAACGATAGAGCAAGATGTTGGGCAGCTAATAATATGACAAGATGTCGGACAGGGCAGCTAATAATAGAGCAAGATGTCGGGCAGCTACTGATAGAGCAAGATGTCGGGCAGCAAATGATAGAGCAAGATGTCGGGCAGCTAATGATAGAGCAAGATGTCGGGCAGCTAATGATAGAGCAAGATGTCGGGCAGCTAATGATAGAGCAAGATGTCGGGCAGCTAATGATAGAGCAAGATGTCGGGCAGCTAATGATAGAGCAAGATGTCGGGCAGCTAATGATATGACAAGATGTCAGACACTGACAGACACAATTGTGTTAAAATTGGTCAGTGTGTAGTTATAGTGAGATGATTGTCGCGATGGTTGTTACAAGCTTCAAGAGTTCATGAACCGTGTTAGATGTTGATCAAATCCGCCTGCACTGCATCAGTTGTGAGACAATGATTTCATTTAAAGACAGAAAGGTTGTCAACTATAGGTCGACTTAGATTCAAGCAGCCAAATCATTTCGTAACTTTTATGTATAATATGAAGATGCTGAGCAGTGCATGAGCTGCAGTGGTCATCGACCCATAGCTGACTGCTACCGTTAGGGCCAGTGAACCAGAGCTGCCAAGACACTTCACCTCCACACGGTGATCCTGGATAACAGGCTGCAGCAGGGCAGACTGGCTAAAGAGAAGGGATTGAAGAGCGAATGCTAACCCGGTACTAAAAAAATGCTTGCTGAAGTTGGATGTGTTTGACCGTAAGGTGCAAATGTCGCAGTCAAGCTGTAAACTACGACACAACGCAATCCGTCTCTGGACTACATTCTGCTACGTAAGCCCTTTCAGGGTTTGGTAGCGGGAGATTGAGAACAAACGAACGAAGCCAAGCCAAGCAAATGTGTGTGTGCTTGCGCTTGGGTAAAGTTAATTTTAAAATTGTTAATGTCTCTATATCCCTCTCTCCCTCCCTCTTCTCACTCCCCTTTCTCACACAACAATACAATCATGTAATTATTGACTGGAATCAGGGTTAGACAGTTAAGATGTGTTGACATACTTTGTTGTTGAAGACCATACAAGAGGGTAGGGTGGAAGGCAGTCAGACAACGTTACAAGTGAACGGATAATATCAGGAAAGTGACTGGGAAAAGCCTCGTCAGATTGCACTATTACGGCAAGAGATAGAGTACACTGGCGATACATTGCAGCAGACCTTCGATGCGAAGATGGAATTTCAACTGAACTGAGAATTACTAAACAAGAAAAATGAACCGGAATGTAGAAATAACACGTTACAGAGCTGCTTCGATGACTGACCAAACTTGTGACGTTAGGAAGCTAGAGTGTTCGAGATCTACTACGATGACTGACCAAACTCGTGACGTTAGACTAGAGTGTTAGAGATCTACTACAATGGCTGATCAAACTCGTGACGTTAAGGTAGAGTGTTAGAGATCTACTACAATGGCTGATCAAACTCGTGACGTTAAGGTGGAGTGTTAGAGATCTACTACAATGGCTGATCAAACTCGTGACGTTAGACTAGAGTGTTAGAGATCTACTACAATGGCTGATCAAACCCGTGATGTTAAGGTAGTGTTAGAGATCTACTACAATGACTGATCAAACTCGTGACGTTAAGGTAGAGTATTAGAGATCTACTACAATGGCTGATCAAACTCGTGACGTTAAGGTAGAGTGTTAGAGATCTACTACAATGGCTGATCAAACTCGTGACGTTAAGGTAGAGTGTTAGAGATCTACTACAATGGCTGATCAAACTCGTAACGTTAGGGTAGAGTGTTATAGAAGCTACTATGATGGCTGTCCAAACTTGTGACGTTTGGATAGAGTGTTAGAGATTTGCTATTCTCGGCTGTTAGTTGGCATTTCAAATCTTCTATCCTAGTGTCAGACAGCTTGGAATGTGAATAATATGTGACTTGGTCATCAGCATGTCAGCACAAACCGTCCAGTCTTTGTTGTGTTCAATTAACCACCATTAAAAGCCTTCACAAATACATCTGTCCTATAAAACATCTGAGTCAGTCACGACTACACGACTTCACCATCACATCTGTCCTAGCTCAGTGATCCCCAAGAGAAATGTGAACATGCAGGTGTGTAATCGGCGTAACCTCACCTGACAATCTATTCCGCACAAGAGAGACAAATGCATCGCCCTACAACGCTTGGTAGCACACATGGAAGTGTGGTTGTTGTTATCCCGTAGCTGTTGAGTAAGCCTGGTCTTGGCAGCCCAATGCCATTCTTATATAGATGCAGATCTTCTTCAGTTGTTTCACTGCTCCGTACAGTGTGTTGGCAATTGTCGGCAGTGCTTGTTAGAATCTTTTCCTCGTGTCCGCAAGCGCCTTACACTCAATAAGTAGTCGTCGAACTGTTTCATCACGATGAGAGCAATGTCTGCACAAGGGCAGGTACTGGGGATTGATGCGGTTCAATTGGCTATTGACTCTGGTGTGTCCTTTTCGACCATGAAAGATGCGGCTTTGATCCATTCTATGTAGTGTATTTATGTCATCGTTACTTTTTCGCTGTCATATTTCACTAAATACTCTGCGACCTGTTCATCCAGATTTCCCTAGTATTATTCTTAATAATTCTTTTTACTGTGTGATTACTGAAGAGTCTATCTAACTGTTGTTTGAATGCTCCTGTTTTTGTGCCAATCTGTCAGCCATCTCGTTTTCTGGTAGTCCGCTATGTTCAGGGATCCATTACAAGGTGACATCAATTCCGTGGACAGTGTTAATGTTGTTGATAGCCGTCCTCACCAAAAATATCTCCTTTTTGTTGTATGGGGTGTGCTTCAGCGCCTCTAGAACCGGACATGGTAGGGTAAACTGAACTAATTCATCCGAAGCTCAGCATTGGCCAACTCTTGCCAAGGACAGGAAACCGAGTATTTAACCTTGTGCAACATTATCAATTTGTTCAAAAGAAGCCAAGTTTGAATAAAAACTAATAAATGAATCAATCGCTATCTTGAAAACAGAACCGCTATAGTTCAAGGACAGACTAGTAGAAAGAGGACATTAAAGCAGGGGGTCCCACAAGGTGGTGTCCTGTCACCCAATTTGTTCCTCGTATATAGATATATAATATAATAGAGAACTCCAAGAATTACACACGGCTCAGTATTTGCATATGGCTTGGCTTGGCTTCGTTCGTTCTCAATCTCCCGCTACCAAACCCTAAAAGGGCTTAAGTAGCAGAATATAGTCCATAGAACGGAATGCGTTGTGTCGTAGTTTACAGCTTGACTGCGACATTTGCACCTTTTGGTCCAACACATCCGACTTCAGCAAGCATTTATTGAGTACCGGGTTAGCATTCCCTCTTCGATCCTTTCTCCTTAGCCAGTCTGCCATGCTGCAGCCTGTTATCCAGGATCACCGCGTGGAGGTGTAGAAGGGTCTTGGCAGCTCTGTTTCGCTGGCCCTGACGCTAGCCGTTAGCTATGGGTCGCTGACCACTGCAGCTCATGCACTGCTCAGCGTCTTGATCCCGTATTTGCATATGATTTGGGCCTTGTGGATCTCAGAAGTAAACATGACAACGGCAAGTATTTGGTGTTGCAGCACGCTCTAACATCACCGGAGAAATGGGTCAAGACATGAATAATGAAGATAAATGAAGACAAAACCACACATACCATCTGTTCTCTCTCAAACAAACTACAGAGCTCTAAACCAAGGCTAAACAGGGAGAAACTGCACATTGATGAAAACCCTATTTAGGTGATACGGTAGTTTGATCGACGCTGACAGGGAAAACACTGATAGAAACAAATCGCTTTGAAGGCAGTCAAGAAAAAACTTGCTGGAACAACCTAAGCCGATAGATCACACAATGTGCCAGAGAATAAATGGATGGGCTTGGGGGAGAAGACTCAATCGTATAAATGTATATACAGGTGGATCAGCATCAAATGGAGCAGAGGGAGGGGTTTCTTCTACGCATTAAAAAAAACAGCAAAACGGTACAGAATGACAGCTTTCTGTGATGGCTGAAAACATGTCAAGTAACTTCAGAGCAGAGGAAGGGGTTTGAAAACTGCAGTAGTAGTTAGAATAACAGGGAGATGGCTTGGCTTGGCTTCGTTCGTTCTCAAACTCCCGCTACCAAACCCTGAAAGGGTCAAGTAGGAGAATGTAGTCCAGAGAACGGAATGCGTTGTTTCGTAGTTTACAGCTTGACTGCGATATTTGCACCTTTCAGTCCAACAAATCCGACTTAAGCTAGCATTTTTGAGTACCGGGTTAGCATTCCCTCTTCGACCCTTTCTCCTTAGCCAGTCTGCCCTGCTGCAGCCTGTTATCAAGGATCACCGTGTGGAGGTGTAGAAGGGTCTTGGCAGCTCTGGTTCGCTGGCCTGACGCTAGCAGTCAGCTATGGGTCGCTGACCGCTACAGTTCATGCACTACTCTGCATCTTGATCCCTAACAGAGAGATAAGTTGTACTCTTCACAAATTTAAGACGTCGCACCTGCGGAGTCTGAAAAATACAGATATAAAGGGACTAAGAGTGATATTCTGTAAACTGTATCATCGGTTCAATAGAGTTGTGATACAATGAATTCCATCTCACTGTGATATTTTTGGCAATCAAGAGGCTGTAACAATACGATGGAAAGCTACTTCAACCTGATATAACTTACGTCGAGACCAACAGGTTTACCAGGTGTAGATACAGGATCATGTGGGGAGCAGAGCACACAGGGCATCAATCACAAGACTTTTAAGACTTCGTATAGGCCACAGCAGGTTGAGATAGCATCTCATCAACAAACTAAGAATAGGGCCCATACCGATGAATGTGTCTGCGGCACTGGCTGCTGGGCATCTGCTACAAAGGTGTCCACCATACGAGGAACAAAGACTGCACGTGTGGGCCATCACCAATACCATTCCTGGACAAGCTCTATGGAGATACCAATAGCTCCAGGCTAACCACTGCGACCTTTAGATATATTTAAGTTGACGTCTGAAAGTGTACGGAGAAGATTAGTTCTTAGTCGACCTGTACTTCTACAGGGGCAGATGCTCCTGTGCAAGTCCCAGCTCTGGTATGAACTGGATGTAGCCGGGAGATAGATTTCCTGCTTAGTGGTCTAGGCTTGAGCAGCTTAATACTCCGCTGGGTTGGGACAATCGCTTACGGAGGGTGGTTAACCGATGTGCGAGTCCATCTTAAAAGACTAAAACACTAGAGCAAAGTAGACCCGTAGGCGCAATCTATGCTGCTCTAAAGAAACCACCTAACCATGGCCGGTTTTATGCCATGTCACACAGTTAGTCGCCTCTTACGACATGCTCTCTGTGAGGCAGTCGTGCTATTCTTGTCCTTGTCATACACAAAGACCCCGGCGGAGCACTCGAGTAGAAGAAGAAGAATAGGAAGAAGAATTCGTTCAATTGCTCTGGTATTTAAAATATACAAATCAAAAGTATATAAAAAATACGTAGGATTCAGTTACCGTAACAGGACAGAAACTATACGAAACCTACGTTACAGCCGCAAGGCCTTCGTCGGGGACTAAGAAGAAACGAAAACATTTGTTCTCTCCCTCAATCTTGCCGTTGCTGTGACTCACTCCACTACATCTTTGCCACCTGTTCCACGAAGACAGAGACTCTCCACAAGTGACTCACTCCACTACATCTTTGCCACCTGTTCCACGAAGACAGAGACTCTCCACAAGTGACTCACTCCACTACATCTTTGCCACCTGTTCCACGAAGACAGAGACTCTCCACAAGTGACTCACTCCCATTTCCCATACATCTTTGCCACCTGTTCCACGAAGACTTTCCACAAGTGACTCACTCCCATTTCCCTTGCATCTTTGCCACCTGTTCCACGAAGACTTTCCACAAGTGATTCACTCCCATTTCCCATAGATCTTTGCCACCTGTTCCACGAAGACGGAGACTTTCCACAAGTGACTCACTCCCATTTCCCCTAGATCTTTGCCACCCATTCCACGAAGACCATAACTCTACACAAGTGATTCACTCCCATTTTCCCCTACATCTTTGCCACCTATTCCACGAAGACTGTAACTCTCCACAAGTGACTCACTCCCATTTCCCATACATCTTTGCCATCTGTTCCACGAAGATGGAGACTTTCCACAAGTGACTCACTCCCATTTCCCATACATCTTTGCCACCTGTTCCACAAAGACCGTAACTCTCCACAAGTGACTCACTCCCATTTCCCATACATCTTTGCCACCTATTCCACGAAGACCGTAACGCTCCACAAGTGACTCACTTCTATTTCCCATACATCTTTGCCACCTGTTCTACGAAGACGGAGACTCTCCACAAGTGATTCACGACATGCATGCCTTCTACAGCAAACGTCTCTAACTCTACCCTCCAAACGTGTCATCCATATCTAACTGACGTCCTCACCACTTCTCATCTCCCATACAACTTTCTCCGTGTCCTTATACCTTATATGTAAGTCTCCATCTCCCATACAACTTTCTCTGTGTCCTTATACCTTATATGTAAGTCTCCATCTCCCTCACAACTTTCTCCGTGTCCTTATACCTTATATGTAAGTCTCCATCTCCCCCACAACTTTCTCCATGTCCTTATACCTTATATGTAAGTCTCCATCTCCCTCACAACTTTCTCCGTGTCCTTATACCTTATATGTAAGTCTCCATCTCCCCTCACAACTTTCTCTGTGTCCTTATACCTTATATGTAAGTCTCCATCTCCCCTCACATTTTTCTCCGTGTCCTTATACCTTATATGTAAGTCTCCATCTCCCCCACAACTTTCTCCATGTCCTTATACCTTATATGCAAGTCTCCATCTCCCCTCACATTTTTCTCCGTGTCCTTATACCTTATATGTAAGTCTCCATCTCCCCCACAACTTTCTCCGTGTCCTTATACCTTATATGTAAGTCTCCATCTCCCCCCCCCCCACAACCTTCCCCGTGTCCTTATACCTTATATGTAAGTCTCAATCTCCCCCCCCCCCCCACAACCTTCTCCGTGTCCGTATACCCTATATGTAAGGTATAAGGGGACGGCGAGGCTAGTGGTTAATTGACACGTCTCACAGCCCGAAGTGCTGGGTTCGCTTCCCACCACAGCGCCGGCCGTTACCCCGGTGAAGCAAACCCTTAGAAAACGTAGAAGGAAGCAGACCATTACATAAAATCCATGCCGAAGTCAGATGCACTGGGCCGACAGGCGCACATCAGAGTTTGGTCCAGGTTATCACTACTCAAGGACTTTCCTGCTCGGCCTTCCTCCTGTCCGCCCCTCCCATTACAGGAGGTTACACGATACCTCTCCCAACCTCGTATTCTCAGCACAGCAAGGGTCACGCTGACCAAAAGGTGGACACAATCTAGAGAACTTGGAGCGGGGCACGGGAAAAAAAACAGGAACAGACACGGAAAGTCTGACACAAACATTAATCTAATACACTCCTCATCCCAAGGCAGCGGAGTACTCGTCTCCACCTGGAGAGTCTGTAAGGATTCCGGTCGCCACGCCTCGCATGAACACAGTCCCAGCAGTTGGACATGGTAGTGGTCGATCGACGCAACGGGTCTTTGACGCCTACGCGAATATTGTTATTATTATTGTAGTCTCAATAGGATGGGATAGCCGGGTCCGTGCCAACACTCTGTAGTCGCCTATAATGAAAATGCGTGATCATTGTTTTATTCCATTCCGAGCCCCAGTGAACTTATTTGTCTGTGGCATTCTTTTCCCCGACAATGTACTGCATGTTTACGCTTTGAGTGTACAGATTGACCGCTGTGAGTGTCAAACTTGATTTACTTCTGTTTTTCCGTCATCTTTGTTATAGTCAGTCAAGAAAGGATTATTTGTTCATATAAATTAACTGGCGTTAGTCACTGACTGAACACATTTCTTTCATCAGCTCGGTGAGTTGTGGATGTTTAATCAAAAAGAACCAAATGGAAATAAAGTCCCGTGTTCCACACAAGACCAGCAGCGCCTTTCAACAACATTTCGTGCTGTTATTTTTCTCGTGTTAGCCCCCTCCCAAGTTACATGTAGTTATCAAGCACAGAGCAGTAAGAGGCATTGGGCCATGACAAGTCGAAGGAGCAGTTTGTACTTTGCCTTTTGAGAACAGAAATAGATTGTGTGAGTCATAGGCTAGGTGCAAAGTTCAGAAAATACAGAAATATCTCTTAGTACGTATGTGGGTCAAGGGAACTCAACAATGAGTGATCTATACCAATGTTTCCTAGCCACCGGTGGCGGTCCGCAGGAATTTCCTGCCGGTCCGTGAAAAAGTTATTGCGGTTTAACCCCTTCATAAAAGACATCAACTTATGCGCACTTAATCATTGTGAAAAAGAAAGACTGATCGAGTTATCTTTTGATGTCACTCTGTTGTGTTGTCCAAACATCACATGGAATTATTGTCTCAATTTGGGATATTACTTGGGATCAAGATGCTGAGCAGCGCATGAGCTGCCGCGGTCAGCGACCCATAGCTGACTGCTAGCGTCAGGGCCAGCGAACCATAGCGGCCAAGACCCTTCTACACCTCCACGCGGTGCTCCTAGATAACAGGCTGCAGCAGGGCAGACTGGCTAAGGAGAAAGGATCGAAGAGGGAATGGTAACCCTGTACTCAAAAAATGCTTGCTGAAGTCGGATGTGTTGGACCGAAAGGTGCAAATATCGCAGCCAAGCTATAAACTGCAACACAACGCATTCCATTCTCTGGACTACATTCTGCTACTTAAGCGCTTTCAGAGTTTGGTAGCGGGAGATTGAGAACGAAGAAGAAGAAGAAGGATATTACTTACTGCGAAGAACGGACGATCAAAGGAGCACAGCGACAGCAATATGGTACACCAGAGACAAGAAACGACCACCAGCACGTTGGTCCGACTCCCTTGCAACAACATTCCCGATGCCACAGATGGAGCGACTCACTCTCCACTGGCCCACCGTGGCCCAAGACAAAGACAGTTGGAAGAGAAGCTGAGACCCGCAACGGTGAAACCACCACTAAAAAACGGATGGTCCAGTAAAGTAGTAGTAATATATATATATAATTACATAGCTATACAGTTGTTGGTTGTTTTTTCAACTGCCTATTTGTGTAAGAGGACTTTTTCAACCTGCCAGTGATCAAAATCAAACGAAGAAACATAATAGATTTCAATGCAGCTCTTCGTCTCTGAGAAATAACACTCTGGCCATTGTTATCAAATATTCCAATAAAGTAAAAAAAAAACAGTAACAGATTTCACACAAACTTTAATTGAATGAAATATTGCTTTCTCAAAATGTTCCATTAACTTAACTTCGTTATACTAGTTTAGAAGGCTCTACAGAGTCTGTATACAACCAGTTTATTTCACTCCACGGATACCAAAAATACTGTGAGCATCCAATTTATTTTTGAATGCATTAACTGACTGCTTCCACTACATCAATGCATTCTAGGAATTCACAACTCTCTGACTAAAAAAATATTTCCTAATATCGAATCTTGACCTGTCTTTAACAATTTTTAGCTGTGCCCTCTTGTTCCTGTAGCCGGTCGTACTTTGAACAAACTTGGTATAGTCTAGTTGATCCTTGTCATTTATTAAATTATACAGTTGTATTAAGTCACCTCGAATTCTTTTTTTGTGTGGAGATACTGAAGACTAGAATTTTTTAGTCTTTCCTCATAACTATAATTCTGAAACCCTGTGATCATTTTTGTAGCTCTTTTTTTTGTATCCTTTCCAGCATGTTTATTTAAATTCACTCTATTATAATGACTCCACATTTGCACACAGTACTCTGGCTTGGCTTCGTTCATTCTCAATCTCCCACTACCAAACACTGAAAGGGCTTAAGTAGCAGAATGTAGTCCAGAGAACGGAATTCGTTGTGTTGTATTTTACAGCTTGACTGCGATATTTGCACCTTTCGGTCCAACACATCCGACTTCAGCAAGCATTTTTTTAGTACTAGGTTAGCATTCCCTCTTCGATCCCTTCTCCTTATTCATTCTGCCCTGTTGCAGCCTGTTATCCAGGATCACTGTGTGGAGGTGTAGAAGGGTAGACCACTGCAGCTCATGCGCTGCTCAACATCTTGATCCCACATAGTACTCTAATTTAGGTCTCACTAATGATTTATATAACTTGACTATTACTTCCTTACTCTTATGGGAGATGTTTCTTTTTATCATGCCCAACATGGACTGCCACCTGGACTTGCTCCCGCACCTTTCCTGTATGATCTATTATAACTCCTCGGTCTCTTTCATTTTATATTGCCCTAATATTATCCTTTCCCATCCTGTATATTCATTATTGGATCTTTACATGTGGATAGCTGTACATTTTTCTACATTAAACTCTATCTGCCAGCTCTCAGACCATTTCTGAATCGTATATAAATCCGATCTCAATAGATCCACCTCTTCCGGAGAAGAAACACTACAAGATAAATTTGTGCCAACCGCAAACTTTGCAATCATGGATCTGATATTAATGTCCAAATCATTGATATATATTAAGAACAAAATTGGTCCCAATACCGATCCCTGGAGCACACCACTTCTTACATCACACCAGTCAAATTACTCTCAATTTATGCCCATTCTCTGCCTTCTGCCCGTCAACCAATTTTCTATCCCCTTGGCAACTTCACCACCTATTCCATGTGATTTAACTTTTGAAACAATAGTTGATGAGGTACTCTATCAAAAACCTTTGCAAAATCCAGATAGATAACATCCATGAGCTCCCCACGATTTAACATTTTGGTAACCTTCTCCATGAATTCTAATAGATTGACTAAACACGATCTTCCTTTAGTAAACCCATGCTAACTATTTTTGATTAAATTAAACTCGTCAAAGTACTATATTGACTCTAAAATTTAGCAGATTATGCTTGTCAAACTCACTAGTCTATAATTTTCTGGATCTGAATTTTTGCCCTTTTTTTTTAACAAGGAGATCACACCTGCATCTTTCCAATCCCTTGGAATAATGCCCTTCTCAAGAGTGTGAGAATAGATTATCGGTAATGGTTTTGATAACTGGTCTCGAAGTTCAAAAAGTAATTTTGGATGTAAACCGTCTTGACCAGGACATTTATCCACCTTGAACCTATCCAATTTTTGTAAAACCATTTCCTCGGTAATGCAGAATGATACTAATCCATCTGTGTGCATGTCCCGTTGGAAAATATTTAGTGGCTCTGGTATCAGGGAGCAGTCTTCTTTTGTATAGACTGTACCAAAGTACTGATTGAGTTGATTAGCAGTATCCTTGTTCTCACTTATTATTTTTCATGTACTATCTTTAAGTGGGCCAATTGTGTCTTTTCTTCTCTGTACAAGGGGATTGGCATAAGTCTTTACCCTGACCATGAAGGAGTAGGGAGAGAAAATTTAAATTTGGCACAGTGCTTATGCCTTCTCAATGTAGCCACCACCTGAATTTATACATTTCTGCCATCTCTGCGTGCCCTTAAAAAGACCTTCAGAATAAAGTAACCTATTTTTTCTAACAAAACCACACCGTCATAACTGTCAACATGATTTCCTTTCATCTGTTTTTTTATGTTTGGGGAAAAGAAAAAAGTATGATGGAGCTAAATCCTGAGAATATGGTGGGTGTGGAAGAATTTTAATATTCAAATCGTTGGCTGTTTGCAGCACAAGCCTTGCTTTATGGGAGGGCGCGTTGTCTTGAAGCAAAGGCAGAATTTGAGTGCGCGCTATCTGTCGTTTTCTGGTCACAGTCTTTCTTAGTTTGGTAAGGAGATCTGCATAATATTGCCCATTAACCGTGTTGCCACGAGGCAGGTAATCTTTCCATATGACACCTTTGACATCCCAAAAAACAGTCAGCATCACTATTCTTGCAGATTTTTGTGCTCTTGGCTTGACATGTGTTGGTGAGCCCAGGGTTTTCCACTGCATGCTGGAAATTTTGTCTTCTGGATCATAATGGTGAACCCAAGTCTCATCTACTGTCACCATGCTCTGCAACATGTTTTTCGACCAACACATTTTGAGCAACTGGCCACAGCAATCAACTCTCGTTTGTTTCTATTCACATGTCAGCAGACGCGGGACCCAGCGGGCACACACTTTTCTCATGTTCAGTCTGTTGTATACAATTATAAAAATTGTACTTTCATTCAGTTTTGCTGACCTAGATATCTCTGCAATTGTCATTTTCCTATCCTGGTCAATGGTTCTCTTCACTCTTGCAGCATTTTCATCGTTGCACTCTGAGGATGGTCTTCCTGATCTTGGAAGATCAGCAACATGGGAATGGCCACACTTAAACTACCTACACCAGTTTTTTACAGAAGCACGTACGAAGGACATAATTCCTCAAACACTGGTTCCATCTCCCTGTGCATTTCTGTAGGTGTTTTTCCCTGCAACATCAAGAATTTAATCACGGTTCTGGCCTCTGATTTCTCCATTGTTCTAACAAACCGTTAGAGTAGCAGATCCGGTTAATAAGTTGTGTTATGCCATGCACCATACCGGGTAAACCCGTCGAGGAGGAAAATTCATACTTCTCAAGTCCAGTACAAATTGAATGAGCTACATATGTGCCAAATTTCAACTTTCTCCTCCTACTCCTTCATAGTCAGGGTAAAGACTTATGACAAGCCCCTTGTATGTCAAACATAAGAAAAAAATGTTTTGGTATCAGTCTTGATCTTTTTAGCAAGTTTTTTTTTAGTCTTCTTCTTCTTCGTTCGTTCTCAATCTCCCACTACCAAACCCTGAAAGGGCTTAAGTAGCAGAATGTAGTCAAGAGAACGGAATGCGTTGTGTCATAGTTTACAGCTTGGCTGCGACATTTGCACCTTTCATCCAACACATCCGACTTCAGCAAGCATTTTTTGAGTACCGGTTAGCATTCCCTCTTCGATCCCTTCTCCTTAGCCAGTCTGCCCTGATGCAGCCTGTTATCCAGGATCACCGCGTGGAGGTGTAGAAAGGTCTTGGCAGCTCTGGTTCGCTGGATCTGACGCTAGCAGTCAGCTATGGGTCGCTGACCTCTGCAGCTCTTGCTCTGCTCAGCACCTTGATCCCTTTTTCAAAGTCAATTTATGTTGCTCAATTCACTCAATAAGATTTGTTTTGTATGTCCAAATATTTTAAATATGTTTCATTCGATTTTCCAGCCTCTATATATTTTTTCCAAACTTTATTCTTAGCTCTTCTACAACTAACCATGGATCAAGTTATCCATTTTTTCCGCTTGGGGTTCAACTTCCTACATGGGACAAATTCCTCTTTCAGGTGTTCAAGAATAGATTTCAACTTAGCCCATTCCTCTTAAACATTTCCGCCAGTGAAAATATCTGTCCAGATTACATGACATCTCTGATTCTAACATCTTCTGTACATCTGTAGTCGTATGTTAGTGGACATTTTATATAATCTCTCATATCTGCAAGATCCCAACGGACAATCTGATGGTCGCTCGAGCCAAATAGTCCACCAACGGTAACATTTGCAATCATATTTTTTTCTATAGAAAAAAACTAAGTCAAGTGTGTTTCTGCCTCTGGTAGTCCTCTACATGTCGAATCCCATTTTTTTATTATGCACTGATCAAAAGGATGGGATTCGACATGTGCTTCCACCATCTGCCAATTAATTTCTGGAAAGTTAAAATTCCCCATAAATAATAATTTCTCTGCAATTGACAATGCTACAGCTTGAAATAGATCCGTATCGTCTTCTTTAGTACTCTTAGTAGTATATATTAGTAGTATATATTAGTAGTATTTGTATTTACTGCTTGGTTTCTGGTTATTTAAAACAAAAAGTTTCATTGTATAATATTATATTTTAAAACTGATACACCAAATAATATATACAAAACGGTTTTTTATTTCTGTCTGAGCTACTCGCGAAAAATGTTTTAATATTTTCAGCGGCCCGCAGGTGTAGAAAGGTTGAGAAACACTGATTGATATAACACATAAACTGTGCCGTGACATTGTAAATACGAATCAGCTGATCATAACATCAAGTCAAGGTCACAGCGCAGATACTAACATAATCACACATCGTAGTTAGACACGAGGCCTCTAGATATCTTTTCTATTGTAGTATATTGCTTCGGCTCTCTGGTTTCCTATGATACTATACCATCATGTTCAGATATGCAGATTTCTTTTCTATCACTTGTATCATTCTATTTATTTGCTGACATTGATATTTTCTCAAATATAATACACAAACATGTTTTTTATGTCTGTATTTTTTGACACTTTTTTTTCTTCTATTTTTCTTCGGCATTCGACCTGAAAAGGATGTTGTGTCCTAGTTTACAGCAAGGTTACGATATCTTCGCCTTTTGGCCGGACACATCTGATTTCAGCTGCCTTTTTTTTTTGGTATCGGGTTTGCCTTCCCGCCACGAACCGTATTCTCTAACCAGACTACAATAGTGTCAGTTTCCAGGTCATTGCTTGGAGGCGGATTAGGGTCTTTGTGAGATGTAGTTTGCTGGTTCTGGCAAGCAGCCAGCTATGATACTGCCAGCTTATTCATTGGGATCAAGATGCTGAGCAGCACATGAGCTGCAGTGGTCAGCGACCCATAGATGACTGTTAGCATCAGGGCCAGCGAACCAGAGCTGCCAAGACCCTTCTACACCTCCAAGTGGTGATCCTAGATAACAGGCTGCAGAAGGGCAGACTGGCTAAGGAGAAGGGATCAAAGAGGGAATGCTAACCCGGTACACAAAAAATGCTTGCTGAAGTCAAGTGTGTTGGACCGAAAGGTGCAAATATCGCAGTCAAGCTGTAAACTACGACACAAAGCATTCCGTTCTCTGGACTACATTCTTCTACTTAAGCCCTTTCAGGGTTTGGTCGCAGGAGATTGAGAACGAACGAAGCCACGCCAAGCCAAGCTCATTCATTGTTGCGTCTGCAGCCCTTAGCACTGTTCAGATGCTATTCTTCTAAGGGTTTGCTTCCCCAGGGTAACGGTCGGTGCTGTGATGGGGATCGAACCCAGCACCTTCTGGTTGTGAGCTGTGTCACTTAACCATTAGCCCACGCCATCCCCAAATGTGTGTGTGTGTGTTGTTTTTTCCCCTTTTTTTTTAATTACAAAAAATGAATACTTAACCTAACGTCTTTATACTTGTTTAGAAGACTGCAGACTCTGTATACAACTAGTTTCTTGGAAGGTAATTAACTTATGTGCGAACCCATCTTAATAGACTCAAAACACTAGAGCAGAGTAGACTCACAGTATGTTGGCGCCTGCTATGTTGCTCTTAACAAACTACCTAAGCAGAGCCGGTTTTATGCCATGTCACACAGTCGCCTCTTACAAAATGCTCTTTGTGGGACAGTGGTGCTATTCTTGTCCTTGTCATACACAAAGACCCCGGCAGACCATTACAGTCAAAGACTCAGATTGGTAGATTTCATTTTCCACTGTTCTTCTTGAACTTCCTCAATGTATATTATTGTAAACGACTCACATTTTCCGTTAGTCAGATCAGATTTGAAGCAAATGAAAGACATTGCCTGACTTGATAGACATATACGGCAGGGTTTTTAGTGGATGAATCTGCAAGAGACTGACATGTCTAAACTTTGGCCAGAGACATGCATGTCTAAACTGGCACTTTGCAGCCTCATGACTTGTGTATCAAAGATTGTTTGAGATAGCTCTACCATGACTCATGTATTAAAGATTATTTGAGAAAGCTCTGCCATGACTTGTGTATCAAAGATTGTTTGAAAAAGCTCTGCCATGACTTGTGTATCAAAGATTGTTTGAGAAAGCTCGATCACGACTTGCGTATCAAAGATTTTTTGAGAAAGCTCTGCCATGACTTGTGTATCAAAGATTGTTTGAGAAAGCTCGATCACGACTTGCGTATCAAAGATTTTTTGAGAAAGCTCTGCCATGACTTGCGTATCAAAGATTGTTTGGAAAAGCTCTGCCATGACTTGTGTATCAAAGATTGTTTGGAAAAGCTCTACCATGACTTGTGTATCAAAGATTGTTTGAGAAAGCTCTGCCATGACTTGTGTATCAAAGATTGTTTGAAAAAGCTCTGCCATGACTTGTGTATCAAAGATTGTTTGAGATAGCTCTACCATGACTCATGTATTAAAGATTATTTGAGAAAGCTCTGCCATGACTTGTGTATCAAAGATTGTTTGAAAAAGCTCTGCCATGACTTGTGTATCAAAGATTGTTTGAGAAAGCTCGATCACGACTTGCGTATCAAAGATTTTTTGAGAAAGCTCTGCCATGACTTGCGTATCAAAGATTGTTTGGAAAAGCTCTGCCATGACTTGTGTATCAAAGATTGTTTGGAAAAGCTCTACCATGACTTGTGTATCAAAGATTGTTTGAGAAAGCTCTGCCATGACTTGTGTATCAAAGATTGTTTGAAAAAGCTCTGCCATGACTTGTGTATCAAAGATTGTTTGAGATAGCTCTACCATGACTCATGTATTAAAGATTATTTGAGAAAGCTCTGCCATGACTTGTGTATCAAAGATTGTTTGAAAAAGCTCTGCCATGACTTGTGTATCAAAGATTGTTTGAGAAAGCTCGATCACGACTTGCGTATCAAAGATTTTTTGAGAAAGCTCTGCCATGACTTGTGTATCAAAGATTGTTTGAGAAAGCTCGATCACGACTTGCGTATCAAAGATTTTTTGAGAAAGCTCTGCCATGACTTGCGTATCAAAGATTGTTTGGAAAAGCTCTGCCATGACTTGTGTATCAAAGATTGTTTGGAAAAGCTCTAACATGACTTGTGTATCAAAGATTGTTTGAGAAAGCTCTGCCATGACTTGTGTATCAAAGATTGTTTGAAAAAGCTCTGCCATGACTTGTGTATCAAAGATTGTTTGAAAAAGCTCTACCATGACTTGTGTATCAAAGATTGTTTGAGAAAGCTCTAACATGACTTGTGCATCAAAGATTGTTTGAAAAAGCTCTACCATGACTTGTGTATCAAAGATTGTTTGAAAAAGCTCTACCATGACTTGTGTATCAAATAATTGTTTGAGAAAGCACTACCATGACTTGTGTATCAAATAATTGTTTGAAAAAGCTCTACCATGACTTGTGTATCAAAGATTTTTTGAGAAAGCTCTGCCATGACTTGCGTATCAAAGATTGTTTGAGAAAGCCCTGCCATGACTTGATGCTTTCAAGAACTGGAACACTTAAGAAAGAGAAACGTGTAAAAACCAACTAGAGATCTATCACTTAGTTTTAGTTGTTTAACATGGACGGAAGGGCCGATTCATTGCTGTGAGACATATTGAAATATCCTTTTTAAGTGTCAAATTAGTGAGGTTATTCTTCCTCTTCTTCTTCTGCGTTTGTTCTCAATCTCCCGCTACCAACTCCTGAACAGGCCTTTGCAAGTAGCAGGATGTAGTCTGGAGAACAGGATGCGTTGTGTTGCTAGTTTACAGCTTGACTGCGATATTTGCACCTTTCGGTCCGACACATCCATCTTCGGCAGTTGTGAGGTTATAAATATGGGTCATGAGAGTTGATAACAATGGAAGTGATGATGGAAACGCCAAATAATTCAATTATGAATACTATCCATGTGATGAGTAGGCTATTACGATTTACTCGTTGCTCAGTCGATTGGTGACAATTTGTATGGATTTGAACTGTTAGTAGTCTAGAAGCTTATGTACAGATGCTCTCTACAAATGTGATCATTCATGGCCATCACATAATAACAATTTTTTAGCTAAATGTCCAGCACAGGTGTACATTTCACATTTTCAGTCCTCATGTCCTGTATCACCTGTTCCAGCTCACTCCACATCTTCAGTCCTCATGTCCTGTATTATCTGTTCCAGCTCACTCCACATCTTCAGTCCTCATGTCCTGTATCACCTGTTCCAGCTCACTCCACATCTTCAGTCCTCATGTCCTGTATTATCTGTTCCAGCTCTCTCCACATCTTCAGTCCTCATGTCCTGTATCACCTGTTCCAGCTCTCTCCACATCTTCAGTCCTCATGTCCTGTACCATCTGTTCCAGCTCACTCCACATCTTCATGTCCTGTGCCATTTAACTTAACTTAACTTGTCTTTACACTGGTATATAAGACTCTGCAGAGTCTGTATACAACCAGTTTCATTTACATTACCTTGCTCTAGAAGCTATGCACATCCAATTTATTCTTAAATGCATTAATTGTCCCTACACCTGCTGCTTCCTGTGGCAATGCATTCCAAGCATTCACCACTCTCTAACTAAAAATGTTTTTCCTAATATCTAATCTGGACCTATCTTTAGTTAATTTGTGTTTATGCCCTTTTGTTTTTGTATGTGGTTGTATTTTGAAAAACTTGTTATAGTCTAATTTATTTGTTCCTTTGATTAAGTCACCTCGAATTCTTCTCTTATCTAGACACTGTAAGCCAGTTTTTCTTAGTCTTTCCTCATAACCGTAATGCTGGAATCTCACTATCAGCTTTGTCGCTCTTTTTTTTAAATCCTTCCCAGCATTTTTATATGATAAAGACTCTACACCTGTAAACAGTACTCCAATCTAGATCTAACCAATGCTTTATACAGTTTGACTATCATGTCCTTGCTCCTATGTTTAATATTTCTTTTTTTCATACCTAACATTGCATTTGCCTTTTTCCCTGCTACCTGAACTTGCTCACTCACCTTACATTATAACCCTTAGGTCCCTTTCCTTATCTATCTTTCTAATATTGTTCTTGCCCATTCTGTAATTATGTTCCATATTGGATCTACCCATGTGGATGACTATACATTTATATACATTAAACTCCATTTGTCAGCTTACAGACAATTCTAGAATGTTATCTATATCCGACCACAATATATCCACTTCTGCTTTAGAGACACTACTGAATAGTTTTGTGTCATCAGCGAATTTTGCAATCATGGACCCCATATCAATGTCCAAATTGTTTATATATATCAAGAACAAAATTGGTCCCAAAACTGAGCCATACTTTTTAATTCACACCACTCAGAGTACTCCTTATTTATGCCCACCCTCTGCCTTTTTCCCGTTAACCAATTTTCAATCCATTTGGCAACTTTCCCTCCTATTTCATGTGATTTTAAGTTTCGAAATAATCTTTGATGAGGTACTCTATCAAAGGCCTTTGCAAAATCTAGATAAA